>CM040823.1:4162500-4242500 GCA_022828995.1 Vimba vimba | reverse complement strand
ACTATAGTGATGCTCAAAAGTTTACACACCCCCTGCAGAATCTGTGAATAATTTTAACAATATAAGAGGGATCATACAAAATGCATGTTATTGTTTTATTTTATTTAGTACTGTCCTGAATAAGATATTTTTAGGGCTGGGGGAATTAACGCGTTAATCTTTGCGATTAATTTGAAATGTTTAACGCGTTAAAAAAAATAACGCAATTAACGCTGCACTTTTTTTTTTGCCTCGTTTTAATGATTTCCTGTTGCGACTGCTATTGAAAAGACCGAAATATGCCGTCCCGCCTCTCCGTGTTCGGCGATTAGGTTTCATTCTCGCGCAGCTTTCATGAGCGGGTCTTTTCCGCTCCGTGTGTGCGCCACGCTCTGTGTTCCGTGTGTGTGTGTGTCGGCGCGCTCTGTCATTAACGGCCCAGCGGCGCGCTCTCCTTTCCGTGTATGCGTGTATGTGTGTGTGTGTGTGTGTGTCGGCGACTCTGTCGTTAACGGCCCAAACGCTTCAATCATGTACCGAGCACTGGAAAAGTAAAGTCCACTCAAATAACGTGAAATTTCTCAGTAGACTTCTGTTTGCTGAGCTGGTATAGCCATGCTGGGCAACAATGGTAAAATTACCTGCTCTGATCACATGCTCTGGTAATAATAGCTTTGTAGGACTATATTTTATTTTGATAATTAGTTAAAAAAATAAATCAAAATAATAATAATAATAATCTGTTAAATTGATTATGTTGATTGATTATTGAAAAAGAATAATATATTGATATATTGATGTTTAATATTTTAATATAGGGCTATTTTCTGTTCCTTTTTTTCCCTGTGCTGTTTAATTAGGTGATTCTAAGTTAAAAGGAATAGTTCACTTTAAAATGAAAATTCTGTCATCATATACTCACCCTCATGTTGTTTCAAACCTGTATGAATTTCTTTCTTCTGCTGAACACAAAGGAAGATATTTAGAAGAATGTCAGTAGCCAGACAGTTTCTGGGTCCCATTGTCTTCCATAGTAGGATAAATATATACTATGGAAGTCAATGGTACCAGAAACTGTCTGGCTACTGACATTCTTCTAAATATCTTCTGTTCAGCAGAAGAAAGAAATTCATACAGGTTTGAAACAACATGAGGGTGAGTATATGATGACAGAATTTTCATTTTAAAGTGAACTATTCCTTTAAATATTGATGATTACAAGCTTGGGGGAAATGCAATTAATTGCAATTAATTACAGAAATTGTGCAATTAATTAGTTCCCATGATGATCATTGATCATTTTTATCAAGCTCATATATTTAGGTTCAATCATTTCACTTAAATGGAAATGAAAATAACCTATTAATTGTCATTTAAGTGAAATTACTTAACTTAAATATACAAGCTTTATAAAAATGATCATTCTAGAAGAAAATTTCAGATGGCACTTAGAGGCTTTTGCATCTGAACTCTTCATATATATAATGTGTATGTATATATATATATATATATATATATATATATATATATATATATATATATATATATATATATATATATATATATATATATATATATAATTAAAATGTAAAAGGATGAATTCATGCTTAATAGTGCAGTTTCCATGTGTTATCATGTGTTAACTAAATATATAGTTATATATAATCTATATAACTATATATATATAACTAAAATGTATGAGACTTCAAAGGATGAATTCATCCTCAATAGTGCAATTTCCAGATTTGCCTTCTAATGGTGACTCCTACATTTATTTATTTATTTATTTTTTGAAGACAAAGTTCAAACACCATGTGGATTAAGCCTAGACCTTTAATTTCAATAATGCAATTCTGAATGATGCAAAACACTGAAATACATACCCAAAACGTCTATAAAAGTTGCTGTAAATTCCTCTTTTTCCAGGAATTTTTGGCCATGGCAAACATCCATCCGAACCCCAAAGACTCTCGGTCAGGTCTTTCCACGCAGGACTCCACTGCCATGTACAGTTTGATAAACAGCCAGACTCTTCCTCTGACACGAGAGCATTCGAAATCCCTTCTTCCCGTCCAGCCAGCGAGCGGATCTCTGGATCTCCACAGACCGGTCTCTGATCCGGGGCTCCCGAAGGACCAGCACTGACTCTCTCGTCCAGGACGTCACACAGCTCTTCCACTGGAAGGACTAAGGACATTTTAAAACAGGCATTGGCCAAAACTTTCACACCAATGCAAGATTCTCCACTGGCACTCGCCTGTATTCTCTTCCTCTGTGATGTCACTTCCTTCTCCTGCGTTACGGAGGATATTTCGAACGGATTCGTGGACAACACTTCCATTTTCAGGAAGTAAATCTCTCATGTTCTGCACACGTTTACACCGGTGTAAGACTCAGGATATTGATGGCAGTTCATATATATCACACTCATTCTCTGGCAGAATTTATTACGTTTTATCATTAGCAAATTCTAAATGATAATAATGTAATTTTGCACTTCCATTTGCAGAACTCTTTGGAACAACTTACAGTGTGGTGCACTATTGAAAATTATAATTTTTTTAAACTTTGTTTGGTTTTTTTTGCACTTTAAACAGTCTGTTATACAAAATATTTTTGACCAAAAAAAATATTCAAAAAACAATGAAACATGTCCAACTGTAACAGACCAAACATGTAAAATAATATTAATATTATACATTATCTTTAGATTATAAATATAGGCCTATAATCACTTTATAAATTAAATCGGCAACACTTTACAATAAGGTTTTATTGTTTATCATTAGTTAACTACATTAGTTAACATGAACTTACATGAAAAAAGCATTTATTAATCTTAATGTTAATTTCAACATTTACACATTATTCAAATCAAAAGCTGCATCTGTTAATATTATTTAACGGATCTGAGCTAACACGAACCGACAATAAACAGATGTATGTTTATCAACTTACATTAACAAAGATTAATAAACACTAACAAATGTTTTGTTTAATGTTAACTAACATTAACTGAGACCTTATTGTAAAGTGTTATCATTATATTACCAGTATAACAATTTGAGTGAAAAGTTAAATGGCAGCACAGATATAAATAATTATCAATGCATTATAATGTAAATTCATTTTACAATCATAGTTTCATATATACATTTTAAATTGAAAAGTTTTTTCAATATCTGCTCTCTGAGTTTTGGGCCCCACTGCAGCAAAATATTGTTTGTTTGCAAACGTTTATGTTTCTGCAAATGGAATCTTAAGTAGCGTCCATGTACATACATTATACCCCTCTATTAAAGGAAAAGAGACGCATGACTGAAGGTTTTACCCGTTGCATGTTTACTGCAACATATTGGGAAGCAGGTTTATGTCGGCATGTCCCGGAGCTGATCACTGAATGCACTCCTCTTTAATCCACTCGGTTTATTTGCACATGGTCAGGCTAGCTCGAACCAAACTCCTCACGGCATAACACTATACTTTGCAAGCACTGGCGTACGAGACGGCCTCATTATGAGACGGTGAAGTTCTGCTTAGATTTGCGTATCTAGGACTGTCTCTGCACTGCGAAACAAGGTGCTGGAAAACCATGCATATGCATTTTTAATGTTGCAAAATTCTATTTCCACTGGAATCATAATTGTGGAAAGTAATGAATCGTAAGCTATGTTTCCATTCAAAGTTGCAAATTTAACTTATGCGCAAAATTGGAATATGGCATTAAACATTTGCAAATATAGCAGCGTTTCAATCTCGTGTTCAAAGGAGAACAAAATCGTCACTTCCTGGGAAAATTGGCACAAATTAAAATATCTAATAAAAATGGAAAGTGCTGCAATCGGGCTCTGTTTTCCTAAAGATGCAATGCAATCAGCGCTGTCATGTTATTTTGCATTCGGATGCTGGTGTTTGGGAACACAATCATATGAGATGCTTCTGGAAGGTTATTATACCAAATCGTTCTGATCAGATCAACATTTGAGATGCTGCGATGCGATTGGTTCGCTGGTTAGTCCAGTTATCCAATCACATCCTCAGTTGAGGCAAAGTTTTTACTGCGCTTTGACGGATTTATTCTGTAAATCTGTTCCCATCGTAGTTTATGCACATTTCTTTTTATTGGATAAAGTTATCCGCCTGAATTGAGCATCTTTTAAATTAATGTGCATCGTGGCGTTTTCATCCAGCGCTTTTTTTTTTTAATTCGATATCCCAAAATGTGCATAAAAAAAGTGGATGGAAACATAGCTATAGACACTCACAAGTTAAATGCTGATTCTTGTGCAAAACTGACAGAAAGTAAGATACTCAACTGACTGAAAAAAACAGCACTATATCATCTAAACATATGCGCAAAGATCATATATCGCAGTATAAACGCAACAAATGTTATGTATGATGTCCCTGCTCAAACGGTTTTGCAGTATGCCAATGTTTGCAAAGCACATGTTAGTTTAATATGTAGCTATGAATATATATATGCATAATAGAATATGTAGCCTACTTTTATCAACTTCTGGTCAAACGTTAAAGAATTAGTTCACCCCAAAATTAAAAATGATTATGATTTACTCCCCCTCAACCCATCCTAGGTGTATATGACTTTCATCTTGCAGCCAAACACAATCAGAGTTATATTAAAAAATATAATGGGAGTGAATGGTACGCAAAAAAGCACATCCATCCATCCATCATAAAAGTAATCCATACGACTCCAGGGGGTTAATAAAGGCCTTCTGAAGGGAAGTGAAGGGAAATATCCATATTTATAACTTTATAAACTGTAATAACTGACTTTCTAAAGGAATTAGTCATTTTAGCCAGTCATTTTAGTTTATAAAGTTATAAATATGGATATTTTTCTTCCATAAACCCATCTCTTCGCTTCAGAAGGCCTTTATTAACCCCCAAATCGTATGGATCACTTTTATGATGGATGGATGCGCTTTTTTGGGCTTCAAAATCTCAGGCTCTTTTTACTCTCATAAAGCTTGGAAAAGCCTGGATATTTTATATATATATATATATATATATATATATATATAACTCTGATTGTGTTCGGCTGAAAGAAGATAGTCATATTCAACCTATGGATTGAGGGCGAGTAAATTATTGGGATAATTTTTATTTTTGAGTGAACTAGCCCTTTCAAAGCTCCAATAATGTTGGCTTCATCAAGTCACTGGAAAATTTTAATCTTACAACAAAATCACTTTGTTTTCCAAAAATTTAGTCTAGAAAAGCTTTCTGTCACAAATTCTGCTAGCAATAATGATTAAACACTTGGGCTGTGTCCAAAATCGCATACTTCCCTACTACATAGTAGGCATTAAAATAGTATGTTACAAAAAAAAGTATGTCCGAATTCACAGTACTCATAAAAAAAATTCTGAAGTGTGCATACGATGGAGACTTTACTATCCCATGAGGCCACGGGAGAGGATTTGTGTATGGATTTGTCACATGATAATGGCATCATGATGAATGTAGTACATCCGGATTACATTCATACTATATAAAACACACATTTGTAGCAGTCGTGAAGTATTTATTCATAATAAGTACCTTATTTTGCGATTTGGGACGCGGCCTGGATCTTTACACTCATGCTTCTTGTTACACCCACCTCTAAAAGGTTCATTTATCTTGCAAAGATTGTAATATTGTAATCTGAGAGGGGATTTTTTGCATCCATTTCTTTTTCTGTAATGTTAGTTTATAACTTAAAATATGTATTTATACATACCCAGTTTTTTTTTTTTTTTTTTTTCATGTGCAATAAACGCTTTCTTAAATTACTGTTTAAATTTCTATCAAGACTTTGCAGCTTGATTTGAGCTATTTTATGTACAGTATGTTTATTTTTATATGTGACTGTCAAACACTGTACTTTGGATTAAAAGCAAACAGTTAGCAAACATCTAGTAAATTGCACATCAGCATGTAAAATTAAGAATCATGACACCCAAGCAAATATTAAATCTGCAGAAACATGCTTATTATCTGCACTTTATTTTAAAATAAAGACTCCATGCCCTTATAATTAATGTTACCAACCTCTGCATGAGTGTGAATGTGTTTTGAGCGCTGGTAGTGTGTGAGTGTGTGTGTATGTGTCTGTCTTTATTTTTTTATTTATTAATTTAATTTTGTTTTTATGTGTCCTAAGCATAATAATCATATATTAAAGGCCACCAGAAGCAGAGGTGGCTTTTTATTATTATTATTTGGGAATATATTTAATACGGTTAATAGCCCTGCAAACGTTTGCACGTAACACTTTCACTTTTTATCCCAGCTTTTCACTTGCACTGAGTTGTTTTTTATAGTTTGCACTGTATAGTTTGTACACCACAATACTCTACAGGTGTTTTGAATATGTCTGTTATTATAAGATTTATTATATTTGATGAAATTGCTTTAGGCAATTACTTTTGACTAACTGTACTGTACAAAAAGCATATAAATAAAAGGAACGTATATCAGTTTTGTTGAGTCGAACTGTAATTTTTAAGAGAAAAGCACTGAAGTATAAAATCAGAACACATGATTATAATAGAGCATTACTCTTGTAGCACATACTAAAATAAATATTTCATTTCCATGCATTTATTTAATAAGTAACCTGTAATGAGCATGAGACAGTCAGCCGGTCACTAGTGCAAATTATACCATTATTATTAATACTTAAACTAAAAATATAAAAATAAAAGCTAATTCTAAGTTTTAGTCATTTTGTTATTTACAAAATAAAGCTTTTATACCATTATTATTAACATTTAGAATTAGCATTTATTTTTATATATTTTGTTATGTGCTTTTGTCATTTTTATTTTTTGTTTTATTTTTGTAATTTTAGTACTTAAACTTATTTTATTTCAGTTAGTTGCCAAGCAACATATTTCAGCCTTTTCAATTAGCAAATATAGTAAACAATAACACAAACGAGCTGTGAAATGCCCTGATCAATGAGGTTATTGTTTGATTTTGACCGAACATTTAATTTATTTTTGTATACTTTATAATGTCTTTCCATTCCAAATCATTTAACACAATTATACAAATAAACATTCTTTAAAGTTGTAATATTTTTTTCTCAGTAATTGTTCCTTTTTTTCTTCTATTTTCCTTCCCTTTCATTTTTTTCATGTTTATCTTTTGTGATAATCAACACAGAAAAAAACACATAATTAGAATAACCAAGAACATAATTAGATACTTTTACATGTCAAAAAAGTAATAAAAAACTACAAATAAAAATAATCATTAAATTAAATTAAAAATAATGTAATTAAAAGTTAACATTAAGATATATACCAAACTCATAATAAATAATTCAAATAATATTATTTAAACATCAAATAATAATAATCAATAGTAAATAAATAAAATAATAAATAGATACATTCAAAAAATACTTTAAATTGAGCAAATTCATGAATCTAATAATAATCCCTGCTTAGCCTAATTACAATTAACCCCTCTATACTTTCAAGATTTTTAACACACTTTTTTCTGCTATAACAAAATCAATATTCAAAATGCTATTATATTATATTATATTATATTATATTATATTATATTATATTATATTATATTATATTATATTATATTAATGTTACCGGTTTGGCATAAGGGATTCTGTCGACATCTAGTGTTTATTATTTTCATCTAGTAGCCTAGTGGTTATTCAAGTTTGCAGAAAAATTGTATACACAATTTTTCAATGCCCGCAAAGCATTTTTTATTCTAACAATAAAAATATATATATTCATGAAAATAAATAAAGAGAGAACATAATAATTTATATCTCGTGGCTTTAAATAACGTTGATATTTTTAGCAACACGCGGCGACACATCTGACTGATTACGTTTGTAAACCAGGACGAGAAACGAAACCGAAAGTCACCGAGTCCTGGAAAGTGAACCCGGATTCGTCGGCTTGCAGTAATCGGTGAACTGGCAGAACTTCTGACGGAACATTTTTCGGCGATATCTCATCTAGTCTGATCAAATATGAGCATTGATCAGGACGTCGAGACGCGTCATATTCTGGACTGTTTCAGAGACAGACTGAAGCGGATCATCCAGGTCGAGCCACTTCTGGATCAGCTGCATTTCCTCGGACAGGATCGAAGGGACAAAATAAGAGCCAAGTTACGCGCGGACGGGGACATAAGCGCCGCAACACTTCTGATCGACGAAATTATTCAAACACAACCCGACAAGGGATGGTCGAGGGAGCTGGTCACCGCACTGGAGACTGCTGGATGCACGAACGCGGTGAATTACGTGCTGAACAGCCCACCGGACCCGACCGAAGAGGCCGAGAACGACAGCTGTGTCCGCCTGATCGATCTCATGCATCTGACCCTGGTCAACATGAAGACCGGAGACGTGTGCGCGCACTGCTGCTCTCTGGAGCTCCTAACGCGCGAGGACCAGGAGAATGTGAGTGACCGAACCTCAGACATCACACTAGAGCAGGGGTTCGTGAGGAGGAACTACAGGGGGGTTGTGAATTGATGAAAAGTTTAAATTAAATAAAGACGTAAAATTTAAATAAATAAATAAATAAACAAATGGCCTACATTTGAAATAAAAACAGTCAAAATCAATCATAAAAGTCCCTGCATTGGACGGACAGTCAGACAGACAGACAGACAGATAGATAGATAGATAGATAGATAGATAGATAGATAGATAGATAGATAGATAGATAGATAGGCAGGCAGACAGACCGATAGATAGGCAGACAGACAGGCAGACTCAGACAGACAGACAGACAGACAGACAGATAGACAGACAGACAGATAGATAGATAGATAGATAGATAGATAGATAGATAGATAGATAGACAGACAGACAGACAGACAGACAGATAGTCATGTAAAAAAACATTATCATCAGTAGAGGGCGCTATAAACCAAACAGAACGTTAATGCTAATGCTAATGCTAATGCTAACCCAAGCTTAACAACTACCTTACTAACTATTAATAAGGAGTTTATGGAGGGAAAAGTCGAAGTTAATAGTGAGAATTGGACCCTAAACTAAAGTGTGACTCTAGACTGGAGCATATTACTGAGCTAAAGTCCAAAACATCATCAATAATGACCCATATTGAGTTTAACTGACCTCCCTGTGTGTGTGTGTGTGTGTGTGTGTGTGTGTCAGTGTCTGTCCGAGCTTTCTCCTCTCACTCATATTAAATGCATTAACCATTTGTTCATTATTACTCCTGCAGATTATGAAAGCCACAGAGAATCTTGGGAACATAAACGGTGCTCGAGTGCTCCTCAAAAGGCTGATGAAAAATGAAGTTGGCTGGTTTTCCAAATTCCTTCAGGCTCTGGAGGAGACGGAGCACCATGAACTCGTGCGCGAGCTGCGGGGAGAGCCGTGCAAAGAGGACGGTGAGGAACAAACCATCATACACAAGTGCTGCTTTCTCATCGAGCTGTCACATATGGAAGCATATGGGTAGCAATATTCAATTTGAAATATAATATGCAAAATCACAATGCAATATGTAAAACGGCAATGCATTTCTGTATTTATATTTACATTTTCCCTTACATTTGTGCAATGTTGGTGCAAAATGAAAATGAAAAATCAATTATATAATTTACATTTGCCATTTCATACTATTTAAGCATCTCCAACATTATTGGCTAGCTAATTATAGTTAATAGTAATAAGAATAAAGATAAGCATATGTGTATCAAACAATGAGAATATTTTATACAAAACGAAACCATCATTAACACAGTCCAGCATCAGACAACAGCAGCGCAGTATAATGTTCACACCAAACGGGTGTCGACGCCTGATAATGCAGAAAATGATCCCAGATAATCCAACAATGCACTGGTTCTATCACCTGCAGACCATAATAATCTTCAGGAAACACTATACTATACTACCATTTCTCTGTTCATGCTCCACTTTTTCTGCTAGTGAATTTAAGGCTCGTATCAGTTCTGCCGCCGCTGTGTTTCATTCCAACACCAACACACAGGGGGCGGGGCCAACTTCACGCAGTGATTGACAGAGTGAGTGGGGGTGGGGCCAACTTCACGCAGTGATTGACAGGGCGGGTCGGGGCGGGGCCAACTTCACAGTGATTGACAAGGGTGAGTGGTTGTGGGGCCAACTTCACGCAGTGACTGACAGGGAGGGTGGGGGCGGGGCCAACTTCACAGTGATTGACAGGGTGGGTGGGGGTGGGGCCAACTTCACGCAGTGATTGACAGAGTGGGTGGGAGCGGGGCCAACTTCACGCAGTGATTGACAGGGTGGGTGGGGGTGGGGCCAACTTCACACAGTGATTGACAGGGTGGGTGAGGCCAGGGCCAACTTCACGCAGTGATTGACAGGGCGGGAGGGGGTGTGGCCAACTTCACGCAGTGATTGACAGGGCGGGAGGGGGTGGGGCCAACTTCACGCAGTGATTGACAGGGCGGGAGGGGGTGGGGCCAACTTCACGCAGTGATTGACAGGGCGGGTACGTGATCGGCTCGGAATGCATTTTCAATTTGCACATTGAATTTTGCTACATTCATTGCGGGACATTTAATGAAAATGCAGTCGCAAGTGTCTTAACTGTGAGTGTAAATTAAGAAAAATAACATTTAAATGATCATTTTGCTACAGTTTTTGCTTGAACGTTAAACATATTTAATCATTTCTGTAATACATTTTCATTTTAATTGGCAACTTATGAATCGTTAAAATATGTAATCAATTTACATATTAAAACTAGTGTGAAATGGCAAAAGTAAATTATATAATTGAATTATTTTCATTTTGCACCAAACATTGCACAAATGTAATGGAAAATGTGAATTTAAATACAGAAATGCATTGCCATTTTACATATTGCATTGTCATTTTGCAAATCACATTTCAAATTGAATATATACCCATATGCTTCCATAGTCACAGGCTCTCTTAGAAAAACAGTAGTTGGAAACCGGAAACCAGCAGAGGTCAAATGTCACGCTGTTGTTTAGACTACTCATTTGTAGCCTGGAAACCCCACTGTTAGTGTCTGTATATCCCTACAAACCAAATGAGCTCTTAAAGGGTTAGTTCACCCAAAAATGAAAATTCTGTCATTAATAACTCACCCTCATGCCATCTAAGACTTTCGTTCATCTTCAAAACACAAATGAAGATATTTGTAATGAAATCAGAGCTTTCTGTCCCTCCACTGACAGCCACACAACACTCTGACGCTTCAAAAAGTTAATAAAGAGATCGTAAAACTAATACATATGAATTGAGCGGTTTAGTCCAAATTTTCTGAAGAGACTCGATCGCTTTATATGATAAACCGATTGAATTTAGGCTTTTATTCACATTTAAACACTGATCAGCGAACACAAAACTGTGAGAACAAGCCTCATTGGTTCTTGCGGAAGCTCAGTTCATCAAGAAGATCTTCATTTGTGTTCTGAAGATGAACGAAAGTCTTATGGGTTTGGAACTACATGAAGGAGAGTAATTAATGACAGAAGTTTTAAAAAGATAGTCATATTGAGATTGATTAACCAGAATATTGGCTGATTTTGTAAAAGAAACGTAGGAAAAAAACAATCTTAAGAAACAACTTTTTTTTAGTACTTTTGAGGAACGCTCAAATAATTGGTCGTATAGCAAATCTTCATGATCTTATAAATAAATCTTAGTTTATGTATTTTACTATTTACCAATTACGTTATCAAAATTTAAACTACAATACCGTTCAAAATATATATATTTTTATATAATAAATGAATACTTTTATTCAGCAAGGACACATTAAATTGATCAAAAGTGACAGTAAAGACTTTTATAATGTTACAAAGATTTCTATTTCAAATAAATGCTGTTCTTTCCAAAAATATGATGATAATAATAAGAAGAAGAAGAAGAAGAAGAAATGTTTCTTGAGCAGCAAATCATCATATTAGAATGATTTCTGAAGGATCATGTGACACTGAAGACTGGAGTAATGATGCTGAAAATACAGCTTTCATCACTGGAATAAATTACATTATAAAATATATTGCAATAGAAAAGAGTTCTTTTAAATTGTAATAATATTTCACAATATTACAGTTTTTACCGTATTTTTGATGAAATAAATGCAGCTTTAGTGAGCAGAAGAGACACATTTTGAACACTAGTGTGTTAATGTTCTAATTTCGACTAAAGTAATGACGTGCAGTTCAGTAAGTGCGTTTTAGAGCGTATGTAAACAAGCATGAATTCGAGATTGATCTGAGTTTGTTTTTTGTTGCTTTTTTTAAAAAAAAAATCTCGATTCGCAGGGACAGATGATGCACAGGACATTTAACAATTCAATAGCACTTTATTTGACAGTCCTGTTCCCCATGTACATATTATGTGCTTATTATAGTGATTACAATAACTGGGTACTAACCTTAAACCTACCCTTAACCCATGTAGTTACCTTATATTACCCAGTACTTTCTTAAGTAAGTACTCTGTAAGTACACGTACTGTAAAATAAAGTGCAACCAACAATTCTTTAGATAAGTGGCACGTTAGATTAATGCAGTGGAGTTTTAATGTTTTATTTTGACCATAATGGAATGTTGACATTGTTATTATGCATTACACTGATCTGATTACCTGTGTGTGTTACAGAGTCCATGTCAGTCAAGACTCACGAGCTCAGGACTGTTGAGGAGGGTGAACAGATGTGTTTAGCTCTCGCGAAGGAGTCGGACCCGGTCATGAACGGCTCTGTGCCCGTTCTCTCCGCCAATAGCTCGCTTTTGTCAGAGGACCTGGACAGCAGTGTGGACAGCAGCGTTCTGGATGCGTCTGCTGAAAACGAAGGTGCATATCTGAAGCTTTTCCTTTCACAAGACAAAAAAATAGTTGGGCAAACAGACAATTCTGGTATAAACTTCATCAACTACTCCTAATCTAGCTTTTGGTGTTGCTTTTGTTATTGATGGCTGTGTGAGGAAATCGCTCATCTATTGTGAGATGTGGATAAAAAGGCATCTGATAAAAGCATAAATGTGACCCTGGATCACAAAACCAGTCACATGTCGCATGGGTATATTTAGCCAACAATACATTGTGTATGGGTCAAAATTATCAAATTTTCTTTTATGCCAAAAAATCATTAGGATATTAAGTAAAGATCATGTTCCATGACGATATTTTGTAAATTTCCTACCGTAAATATATAAAACATTTATTTTTGTGAGTGAATGCAGCACAATCGTGAACATAAATGAACAACTTTAAAGGAGATTTTCTCAATGTTTTGATTTTTTTGCACCCTCAGATTCCAGATATTCATATAGTTGTGTTTCAACCAAATATTGTCCTATCCTAACAAACCATACATCAATGGAAAGCTTATTTATTCAGCTTACAGATTATGTATACATCTCAATTTCAAAAAATGTACCCATGTGACTGGTTTTGTGGTCCAGGGTCACAAATGTGAACAAGCCAGACTAACAGCAATGCATATATTCTCTCACAGATGTAGACATGTACAAAGGCCAGGAGGAAGAGGAAGGAGATCTCACAGAGGAAGGAGATCCCACAGAGGATGATGATCCGGCAGGTACAGTCAAATGACTTTCATCCAAACTGAAAGGGTTCATATCTAAAGCTCTTGATCCCTTGCTTGCTCCAGTTTGGACAGTCCCAGCAATTAGTGTACTGTAAAAGATGGAAGAAAAAAGAATTAGTTCAATTACAAACCACAGGGATTTAGTTTGTAGTCATGCCCATCTCAGAACTATATCATGCTTGCTATTATTAAGTGCAATCTCAAAAAAAAACAACTAAAAAAACATCTAAATCATTACCCAGTAGGGTTGTGTGCCATTCACTCAAAATTAAACGGAGAATTGCCTTTTGAAAAACTTGACTTAAAGCCTTTATGTATAATGCATTTGGTTAACTAACCAAAGTTAAAATGCATTATAAGATTCCTTGTTACATCTTAAATTAGTTGTTTGTCATGTGTTTTAATACATTATACTTTCTAAAGGTGTAACATAAATATTATAATGTATTATAACTGTGGTTACAATTATTCATGAGACCATACAATGCATTATAAGGTGCATTAAAAGGCATAATTAATGCATTAAACATGTTTATAATGCGTTATATATAAAAGCTTCAAGTAAAGTGTTAGCAAATGTGCATTTACTTACTATACATTTCAAAATAAAAAATAAATAAAACATAAATAGACCAACATGAAGCAGGACATTTCAGTTAAATTCATAGGAATTACAAGTAATAATGAATTTTTACCAACACTTTTCCAGTAATGACGAACAATAGGAAAAGTCATGAATTAGTCAATTAGTAATTGAATTAAATGCCACAAAACCCTATTTAACAGAGTTATGAAAATTAACCCTGCTTTCATGTTTTTAATTGTACATTCAATCATTGTTTGAAAGGAAATAAGGCATCAAATCTCTTTACCCTTTGACATTTCAGCTTAGTTCTTTTGTGCAATACATCTAATGACCCACAATCCAGCTTTCGTCTGAGAAACGTTCCAGCGAGCAATTAACTGTCAGGACATTTTTAAAAGAGTTATTATTATAAAAGCGTATGGAAAAGAATGGCTTAGTTGTGTTCAGCGGCCTGATTCTCAGTGGTTCTGTTACGGCTCCACATGCGAGACGTCGCTCCTCGACCGCATAGCGTTCACCAGTCTCGTCTCCTCCAAAAAGTGTTAAATCACTGTCACATCCAGGGGATATTTCCACTCGCACGCCTGTTCCAGACCGAGGCCGGCCGCTAACAAGGGCATATTGAAGCGATCAAGAACGGGTCTGGTCATGGTCTGCAGGAGAGAGAGGAAATGTGTGAGAGGAGTGAATATGCATATGCAAAAGTATTGTTTTCATAATGCAAAATTCTCTTCAGAGACAGGAAGGCTTAATAAAAAGGAAGTTTAGGTAAAACACTCATGATATTGCTATTGCAAATATACATGCAATAAATCACTGAGACATAGTATTCCTTCAAATATGCATTGCAAAGAAAAATAAGCATGTAAAAACTGATGCAGACTCACTAAAAACTTCATATTAGAATGATTTCTGAAGGATCATGCGACTCTGAAGACTGGAGTAATGATGCTGAAAATTCAGCTTTGATCACAGGAATAAATTACATTTTAAAATATAGAAACCAGTTATTTTCAGTTGCAATAATATATCGTAAGTAAATGCAGCTTTATTTCAGGTGTTTCACCACTTCATTCACAGCAGAGGAATACCAGGATAGACATGATTTTTACACACATTTTACTTATTTGTTTAGCGCATTCTATCCTCCTGCCAAAAATGCTATTAGCTTAACCAGCAGTGATCGTACATGCTCATAAAAGCAACTCGTCCAGATCGATGACTTCTCTAGGAATGCCATATTGTCAGAGAATTATAAACACTAAGTTTCCTGTTAGCATGTAAAAAATGAGTCGCACCAACCAACATCCACTCAGAGACTACAGTGGCACAGACCAGTAAAATTCAGAATTTCAATTCAGGAGGAGAGAAAGAAAAATGTCTGGCTGAAATTATGAAGTGCTCCCCTTTTTTATCATCCTCCTGCCCTTGTCCAGGAGTTTTCCCTGGAAACAGGGAGCAGGGGAATGTTTTAGTGAATGTTGTTGAGCTGGTCATTATCAGTGCACTGTGTGTGTGTGTGTGTGTGTGTATTGAACTAGAATCAGGAACCAGCAGTTCCTATTGCTCATCATTATAAATGAATTAGCAAAGCTTCCTCTGGTGCAATGTGTAAAATTGCATTGAACTGTGGTCTATTTGCTGATCAAGTTTCTTTGACATCAGTTTAGGAAAATTGTAAAAATTCTAAATAAATTGTGCAACATCGCAAATGTATGCATTACAAATATTGCATACTTCTGCCTTCTAAAATAAGGTTGGTCATGAGAGGAACTGAGCGGTTTTCTGGCTAGCTTTCATTTAATCATAAGTTATGTGTCATCAGATTGAAGAGTCACATTTAATTTGATCAATTTAAAAAAAAATAAAAAATTAAATTAAATAAAAAACATTTGATACATTTTCCCAGTGCTTTAGCACATGTATATTATGTTTATAGACATTTTTGAGTATGTTTATGTGTGCTTGTGTGTTACAATCAATATGTTTGAAATTTTGGTAACACTTTATTTTGATGGTTTGAACATTCTGTTGACTACGCAACTTTGCAACTACATGTCAACATGAGTTGTTTAGTGCATTCGATTATTTACTCCATAAAGTCACAATCAGGGAGGATGGGAAAGAAAAATCATTCAAACATATTTGTATGACTCTCACATTTCTCATTAGATTCTCCTGCTCTGTCCACAACTCTAAACTCTTACTATACATGTTCAAATGTTTGGTGTCGGCCAGATTTTTTTATGCATTTGAAAGAAGGCTCACCAAAGCTGCATTTATTTGATTAAAAAAATGTATGTATTATTACAATTTAAAATAACTTTTCTATGTGAATATGTGTTTAAATGTAATTTATTCCTGTGATCAAAGCTGAACTTTCAGCATCATTACTCCAGTCTTCAGTGTCACATGATCCTTCAGAAATCATTCTAATATGCTGATTTGATGCTCAAGAAATATTTATGATTATTATTCATCAATGTTGAAAACAGTTGTGCTGCTTCATATTCTTTGATGAATAGAAACTCAAAAGAACAGGATTGATTTTACATAGTAATACTGTTATTAGTTACACTTTTGTTTGATTTACTGCATCATTGCTGAACAAAAGTATTAATGTCTTAAAAAAAAAAAAAACATACTGACCCCAAACTTTTGAACAGTAGTGTACGCAACAACCGTCTAATTTGTGTCCGTTTTAGAAGAAACATCAGGGATAAAAGTCGATACTTGCATAACACAACTGAGAAACCCATTAAACGTCTCGAGTTCTAAAAGAAAAACATTCAAGCAATAAAATGTTGCTCCCGGGAACCTGATTTGTTGCTTCCTTGTTTCCTTCTTATGTAATGAATTCCCTAAACAAAAAAGCGTTTCATAAATCAAATGATCAGCTTGGACGGGGTCGGCACTGCCTGCGAGCTTGACCTAATATTGAATGATAAATTCAATACGATTCACAATTTAATGCATTCCTCTTGTTATTTATCACTCTTTTTGCCTCGCTATAACACGTTGATTATGAATGATGACCTCTCTGATTAAAACACTCTCCAAGAGCTTGCATGTGGATTAACCTTGTCAGATCATATAAATGAGGGTGTCTTTAGATATAAAAGGACACAGAGTTCAATGGATGTTCAGAACTACTTCAGTTTTGCTCTGATTCCCAATGTTAATGTGAAATTACAAGTAAATGCAGTATGATTGCTAAAATCTCACTCGAGAGCTTTTCAAACGTGACGTCAGTTTCTAGGCAAATGTAAAAGACTGATGACTGTAAATATATATATTTTTAATTTCACAGGTAAAATACCTGTAAGTTCTGTTTAACATTACTTATATAAGATCAGAGAGTATCTTCAACTATACCAGAAGGGTTTGAGTTTAAAGATTTCTGTTGCATTATTCTCATTTCAATTAAGCATATTTACCCCTCAAAATACTGTAATACTGTACAACAAATAGCACCATATGAATGCTTTATGATTGAAATAATATAAATTAGCATAAAATATTTCTTGTTAATGTGTTCTTTTGCTATGGGTTCCCTCTGGAATTTATTTGGAAAGTAAATTATAAAAAAGTAATTTTTACCAGACAGTATTTTACTTAGAAATCCAAAAACTGGCATTATAAAAATCCATAGGATAATCCATAAATACAGAAGAACCCATGTCTTTAAATTCTCTTCTGTTTTTTTGGATTATAACCTAAACATATATACATATATATATTGTGGGTGTGCTTTAAAAACGTTACAAGTTGCTAAATAAAGACTTGCAACTACTACAAGGATTTAAGTGTACATACTGAACTACTTAAAAAGCAAAAAAAGTGGTTCTTAAAAAGCAATTTATATTTTCATATATATATATATAGTATGAAGAGTATATGAATGATCATTTTTATCAAGCTCGTATATTTAAGTTCAACAATTTCACTTAAATGGCAATGAAAATTACCTATTAATTGTCATTTAAGTGAAATTATTGAACTTAAATATACAAGCTTTATAAAAATGATCATTCTAGAAGAAAATTTCAGATGGCACTTAGAGGCTTTTGCATCTGAACTCTTCATATATAAATATATATTAATTATATATATTAATATTAATATATATATATATATATATATATATATACACATACATACATACATATATATATATATATATATATATATATATATATATATATATATATATATATATATATATACACATTCTTTTTCTTTTTTATACACAATTTGAATAATATTAAATATATAAAATAATGGAGAAAAAAAATGATCTCACACAAACAGATTGCAAAGTTCCTAAAAGTACTAAAAATGTTAATTTAATAAATAAAAAAATATTTCAATGTTTTTTCTTTTGATTTCGGGTTAAACATAGCACACGTTCTTCACAGGTTTCGTGAGGCTTATAGACCGTCTGAATGAGCTTTAGAGTGGCTGACTTCATAAACAACCGTGTTATTTTAACTAGCAAGGGATAAAGAAAACACAGCTGTAATTGCAATAGCTGAGCCTCCGTCCGCCCCACGAGACGCGAGAATCAGAATCCTTCCTCTGACCTGAAGGCAAACACAACTCTTCACTGTCTCTCTCTCTCTCTCAGCGAGCAAGAGGACAATTGAACTGCGAGACTATCAGATGGAGGTGGCGAGACCAGCTCTGGAGGAAAACAACATCATCATCTGCCTCCCGACAGGAAGTGGTAAAACCAGGGTCGCTGTGTACATCACTAAAAAACATTTGGAGAGGAAGAAGCAGATGGGGCAACCGGGGAAAGTCGTCGTTCTGGTCAACAAGGTGCTTCACTTCCACTGCCATCCATCAACTACAAATATGACAAATTCACCAGTCAATATTACAAATAGTAAACCATTATTAGGTGTAATACTTAAAAAAAAAAAAAAACATATCTGATTCATTCTGCTGCTATTAAAACAGATCTTAACTAATGAGACAGAGCTCAGATTTGCCAATGTTTATTTGTTTTATTAAAAAAAATCAAACATTTCTCATCAAAATCTTTAAAGATCAAATTATTTGGTACCAAAATTAATTCCACAGCCATAAACTCTCACTAGGCGCATTTCCATTACAGATTTGCGCAAAACTTTTGCGTTTTTTTTAAAATATCGATAAAAAACTATTGCGAAATGACAGTGTTTCCATTAACCGATGTTATGCGACTAAAACGTCATTTTTTCCTCTTAGATAAGTCATTCCAAAAATCATGGTTAAAAGAGCAACTTTTGAGAAACAACACTGTCCTCCGCCCAACTTTACGAGCGATGAGTTCAACAGGCGCTGAACTGGAGTCTCTGCAAACAGAAAAACAGAAATGAGATGATGTTTTTGAGTGTTTGCTGTAGGAGCAGAGGGACTTTTTATCCTGCTGAATCATAAAACTTCATTAACCATGTTAAAAGATCCACATCAGCAAAAGTGTGGTGCAAACCTACAACTCAGCATCTCGGTTGGTCTTCCTGTGAACGGCCAGTTCCCTGCAGAGAAATTACAGACATTTAAAGTGAAATCACCCACAAAAAAAATGCCATGCTATGCCCTTGTGACCACCAAGAAAACCTTAGCAGCCGCCTAATAAACAGGATAATGTACAACCAGACACTTTTTTGTGGTAACAACCAGATGGATGTATATCATCCCACTTATTATATGATTACTTGCCACATTTGAGAAGAAACCGTTTTAAAATCTGACCTGTTTATTATCTTATAATCCATTACAGTACATTCAGTAACTGAGAATGATGATAATGATGAAAATAATAATAATTAGAATAATATTAATAATAATAATAATTGTTTGAATGAAATAACCGAGAGCGCGTCCACAATGTTTTTTCATTTATTTTATTTGACCTTTATTCAACCAGAATAGAGATTAAAAATCTCTTTCACAGGAGAGTCCTGGCCAAGAATGGACAGCAGTTACAGGCACAACTTACAGGTTGAAACAACAAATATACAATTAAAACACTTAAAAACAATTGCACATCAATGAGTCTTCTTCGAGTGACCGAATAATAGATTTAAAATGTTCCATAGTCACCAGAGTTTGTAATTTCAATTTCATTTGGAGTAAATTCCATTCAAATGGAGTAGATATTCAAATATTTCCCAACACTTTTCTTTTGAATTAGACAACCTAGATACAAAGGCAACAACCCCAGAATAGTTTTAAAAATAATTAGGTAATAATGAATTTCTCTTCTAATAGACAAAGATGGCCAGGCTACTCTATTATACAGTATACAATGATGAGTTAAAGGTTTACAATCTGATATAAACCTTAAAGTGCTGTGATAAACAGCATCCAAAGAAGTTGAGAGGAAGCAAATGCCAGACTCAAATACCGTTTATTGGGGAACAGCTGACCTCAGAATGTCACGACTGACCAATCAGAATCCAGCATTTCCATTCATTTTCTCCATAGGGAAATTGATTTTGAACAATAACTCATAACCCTTTAAAGACAGCACTACTGTGAGCTACGAGGCTGTTAATCGATGGTATTTGCTTCTGCTGAAGCGTCAGCCCGCATTATTTCAGCTTAATTTTAAAATAATAGTGTTTAACAGTGGAATTCCTGGTGAAAAACTACATTACCCATGATGCTGCACAGAAAATTACACCAAT
Organism: Vimba vimba; assembly: GCA_022828995.1. Taxonomy (NCBI): domain Eukaryota; kingdom Metazoa; phylum Chordata; class Actinopteri; order Cypriniformes; family Leuciscidae; genus Vimba; species Vimba vimba. Next base: position 4,221,645 of record CM040823.1, on the reverse strand, counting down.
CAGGGAGTCGAAAAAAGCAACACGCTCCAAAAGAGCTCTTTAGCTCCGCCCACTCCCATGAAGCACTGCGAGTCAATCTCCATACGCTCTCAAAATACTGAAATGTTTGTATATATATATATATATATATATGCATATTTTGCAACAAACAAAATATATAGTTTTTAACATATAATCAACATTTGAAAATGAGTGGTTTTATATTTCACCATCATTTTTATTTTGATTATGCTGTTCGCAATGCTTCATGGGATTTTAGTTCTTTCCCTCTCTAAAGCCGTTAAGTTTGCGGTCTTGTATCTTTGTCTTTTTGTCTGATTATCACAAACTTTTTTGCTTCAAATCAAATGTTCAATGTTATGATTCACCTCTTCGCTGATTGGCTTATAAATAGTTCTTGAAGACTATTTTAAAATCCCTATGGGAAAAATGAATGAAAAATATACTTCCGGAACCAGCGCTGCTGAAAAAGGGGGCGGGGCACTGTTGCACTCTACTCTAACAGCTGATCTCGGAATGTCGCAACTGACCAATCAGAATCCAGCGTTTCAGAGAGCCGTGTAATAATGCTAAATAACTTGTTTCCAGGTTCCCCTGGTCGAGCAGCACTACAAGGCCGAGTTCGGGCGGTTTCTGAAGCACCAATACTCAGTCGAGCGAGTCAGCGGAGCCTCGCAGCTCAAAATCTCCTTCCCACAAATCATAGAGCAAAATGACATCATCATCTGCACAGCACAGATCCTGGAAAACTCTTTAGCCAAAGACAAGAACGGCGACGAGGACGGGATCAAGTTATCACGTAAGGTCACATTCCCCTTCACTCCCATGCATTAAACAGAATTATTTCAAGACTTTCAGGGAGTCAGAGTCCAGTCAAATGGTTCACCTTCTGTTAGATGTTGAAGAGAGACCAGAGCTCCTCCTCTGAGGTTTCATGTGACAGTGTTTTTCCCCATCAGTCTTTGCTGGCAGATTCAGCTCTCCTGTGAGTCTCTCTGGCAGCGTCCACCGCAAGGTGGGATTCCTCCTTTGTGGCATATGCTGTTTGTTGATTCCCCCCCCACCCCCCCACCCTCCTCTCATTTTACTCTTAAACCCTTTATTTATTTTTTATTTTTTGGTCCATGGGCCACACGTCTGGCTGATCAAATTCAGTGGAGATTTGCTGTCATTTTCAGAGTTTCTGAGCCCACTCCAGCCCTCAGGGGCCAAACAGGCAGCGCCTTTAAAGTCTGGTTTGTAAAACGTGGCCACATCACCCACCGCCTCTGTCAGTGTGTGAAATGCAGACTTTTTTTTTCCTTCTTCCCAGAGTCCCCTGGGAGCGCCGGAAGGCGGAACAAAAACTGTAAACTTAGCCGGTGAGAATGGACTGGAGGTTTACAGCACTCGCCTTTGTAGATTAGAAACACATGCTAGGAAAAAAAATGACCAAGAGCTTTTGCTATTCGTATGAAAGCACCATGAACAATGTATTATTAACATGTGTTATACTGTATATATATTGAACATTCTGCCTCATGTCGTTCCAAACCTCTGTGATGTTCTTACTTCTTTAGAACAAAACGATGTTCTGAAGAACTGTGTTGTTTGGACCCCATTGACTTTCATTGTATGGACAAAAAACAAAACATTTCTCAAAAAAAAATAAAAAATCTTCTTATATGTTTCATGGACAAAGGAAAGTTGTACAAGTATGGCGTTTGGGAATGACATGAGGATGATTAGGCTAAATGATGAATTTTTGATCTGAATTTTCATTTTTGGATAAACTATCCCTTTAGGGCAAGACAGGTGTATAGGTAAAAATGTTAACTAATGGATATCACTATATTTTCCCAGTTAAATAAGACAATTTTTTGTATTACAAGTGTTCTGAAATATTATGTTTAAATACGTAAATCTAAATAATTACATGTACTAATTTGCACCAGAACAGAAATCTAAACATTGGATAAAGCAGGTTTAAAATTCTCGTTTAATTCTCCTGACACATTCATGTTAAAGGCTTTTTGATATCTCTTTTTTATCACTCCATAAATCAGAAAATACAATGTTGCATAAACCAGGCAAAAGATATATGAACTTCAGAATTGAGATAAGAATAAAAGTGGAAAGTCTGGTGTATGTTAGTGATACTGAAGAAAAAATTTCTAGTTTAGTGCAAGTAAAAAAAAAAAATAATAATAATTTTGAGAAAATGGCCTTTAAATATATGCATATAATTGAAATCTACAGAAACACAAATAGATCAAGTGTAATAAATTTAACACTTAAATGTGTATTTTGGATGTTTTCTTTCCACTAGTCTGAAAGAAGTAATGGAAGTAAAAGTTCAAATAACTATTGCACTAGAAGGACATTCATTATTTAAAAGAATATTTTAAATCTAATATATCTATGGTAAATATGAATTGAACTGAATAGATTCTGATTTTCACTGCTTTTTCAAATCCTTGCACTTGCAGAGTTCACCCTGATGGTCATTGACGAATGCCACCACACGAAGAAGGGTTACGCGTACAACCACATCATGATCCGCTACCTGAAGCAGAAACACAAGAACCAGCTCCTGAAGAAGCAGGGCAAGAGTCCGGTCCCGATCCCTCAGATCCTGGGTCTGACGGCTTCACCTGGTGTGGGCGGAGCGATGAACCAGGTGATGGCCGAGCAACACATCCTCAAGGTCAGTGTCAGTCCACTCATCTGCTTCTCAATCTACAGTGACAGAGCAAAGAAGAAAAGTGCTTTCAAATGTACGTGATGAAAGAGAATGACTAGGTGCCATGAAAAAAGAAGGAAAAAAAAAAAAATAGACAGGCAACATCTTTTCATTGTACAATATACACCATGACCAGTGCATTTTGAAATACACTATCGGTCAAAAGTTTTGGAAACATTAAGGTTTTTTAATGCTTTTGAAAGTCTCTTAATCTCACCTCACTGTATTGATCATAAATACAGTAATACTGTGAAATATTATTAAATTAACTGGTTTCTGTTGTAATATATTTTAAAATGCAATTGATTCCTGTGATGCAAAGCTGAATTTTCAGAATCATTACTCCAGTCTTCAGTGTCACATGATCCTTCAGAAATCATTCTAAGATCATTTCATATTATCAATGTTGAAAACAGTTTTTATATATATATATATATATATATATATATATATATATATATATATATATATATATATATATATATATATATATATATATAATTATTTAGCAATGGCACATTAAATTGATCAAAATAGACAGTAAAGACATTTATGAAATTAATACATATTACACAAAAAAAAGTTATATTAATAATAAATGCTGTTCTTTTGAACTTTCTATTCATCAAAGATATTAAGCAGCACAACTGTTTCTCATTAATAATAAGAAGAAATGCTTCTTTGGCACCAAATACGCGTATTAGAATGATTTATGTTCACCTTTATGTATACTTCTAATTATTTTTTAAAGAAATTAATACTTTTATTCAGCAATGATGCATTAAATTGTTTAATGTTTCTAAAGATTTCTATTTCAAAGATGAAGCAGCACAGCGGTTTTCAATATTGATAATAACTATTGTTTCATACTAGAATGATTTCTGAAGGATCATGTGACAATGAAGACTGGAGTAATGATGCTGAAAATTCAGCTTTACATCAAGGGAGTAAAATTTTACAATATATTCACATAGAAAACAGTTCTTTTAATTTTAATAATATTATTTCAAAATATTACTGTTTACTGTATTTTTAATTAAATAAATTCAGCCTTGATGAGCATAATGTTTCCAAAACATTTTTAAAAAAATCTTACCATCCCCCCAAACTTATAAAATAGTATAGTTCCTAAAAGTTCTAAAAGAAGCTTTAACGGAATTATTAAGGAACTGGAATCATTAAGTGGAAGCCTATTTGTTACATTTGTAAAAAAAAAAAAAAAAAAAAATTCCCATGCCTACAGCGATCTGCATGTTTTGAGTGCAAGCGTGCACAAATCCTTATGTAATTCCTTCAGAACACACACTTTTATTGTCATAAACAAATAACCTTTTGGCTTTACTTAAAAAAATACTTAAAAAAAATAAAAAAAACATCTTTTCCTTCCTTTCTCACATCAGATCTTTCCTAACTGTTTTTCTCTAATCGGACTTTTCCACATGCATGCACACACACCCTCCTCTCCCACATCTCTTACTGTTTTGTCCACCGCAAAGCTGTTTCCAATGTTCCTCAGCCATAAACCTCTGCATGCCTTTCATGAAAGAGAATCAGCCTGAACCCCGATTACCCCGCTGGTCTGCTTTACCACCAATCTTTATGACAACTCCACCAGAGCGCCAAGAGAAACTCTTCTGCGTTCGTTTCTCAGTGCTGGAAAACGAGAATTGAGAATAATTTTCACGATGATTTTAACAGTTACTAAACATATGCATTTGTCCATCAATGTGGAACAAAAAGTATGTTATTACTTTATTTTACAGTACGTGTACTTACCTAAGAAAGTACTGGTTAATATAAGGTAACAACATGGGTTAATGTTGGGTTTAGGTTCAGGGTTAGTACCTATTAATTACTAATAATTACATAGTATGTACATGGGGAACAGGACTGTAAAATAAAGTGCTACCCAAAAATTAATGTAGTCTGATTCACAATCAAATGATTCATATGAGCTGGATATTTCAAATCAGTCTTGAACTGATTCTGACGGATAATTCAAGAATCAAATGACGATATATAGTCAAAACTAATGCAAAAGTGAGTTTTGCTGTTCGTGAATGGTACTAAGTCAGTCAAGGTCAGTTTGAGTCCCTTGATGTGTGATGTTACTGATCATTTCACAGCTCATATGTTAGTCATGTAAAACCTGGAACTGTGAGCTCAATCATTATTCTGATGAATTGCAGATCTGCGCAAACTTGGACGCCTTCACAATAAAAACAAAGACTTTGGGAGAAGAAGAGGCCAAAACGCCGTATAAAAGGATTGCAAGAGCAGAAGAGCGGAAGGAGGTAATTCCACTTCATGTGTGTCATGGAGTCACTAAGTATTCTTAGGAATGCAATTCTTCTTAACTGCTATTTTCTTCTGATCTTCTTACTTTAGAGAAAAGTTCCAAAAATGCTTAAGAATGTTCTTATCTTTTTTATTAAGATTGTCAAAAAGAATTTTATTAAAAATCATTGTGAATAAACCCTTAAAGGATAACTCTCGCCAAAATGCCACTTAGGCTCTTTTTGTTAATCTACCTGAGTCAAACTTTCGTTTAAAAGCATAATTAGAATGGAAACGCCACTTTTAAGTTTGACCGAATTTTCGTTTTTGGTCAAATTGCCTATTTTTCAAAAATCGCTATTTTAAAACACTAAGAAGGCTCGACACAACATGAAACTGTGCTGGAAGTATCACCAGGGGCTCTACACATGAACTCCAGCATTGAGAACATTGTTTGTGTTCACAGAGTTTACTAAAAAGAAAGATTTTGAACAACTCACTGTCTCTGTGTCCGCTGGCACTTTGACAGTCAAAAATAGTCGATCTCTGAATGCGACGTAACAGGGAGGAGAGTAAAGATGGAAAGCTCCTAAAGCTTAGTTCCATATAAATTCATGGATCATTTGTTGTTTTGTTGTTAGTGAAAATCAATATTGACCTTATATTTGAAAAAGGATCCTCACATAAGAAGCAATACTAAAATTCAGAGTCAGTTCATTCGCATTCGGAGATCGACTAGTTTTGACTGTCAAAACACCGGCGGACACAGAGACAGTGAGTTGATCAAAATCTTTCTTTTTAGTAAACTCTGTGTACACACACACTGTTCTCAATGCTGGAGTTCATGTGTAGAGCCCCTGGTGATACTTCCAGCACAGTTTCATGTTGTGTCGAGCCTTCTTAGTATTTTAAAAATAGCGATTTTTGATGCGATCATAGAAGTGCCCCAAGCACTCCCATTCAAAAGGCAATTTGACCGAAAACGAAAATACAGTCAAACTTAAAAGTGGCGTTTCCATTCTAATTATGCTTTTACACGAAAGTTCGCCTCGGGTAGATTAACAAAAAGGTTGCATTTTGGCGAGAGTTACACTTTAAAGTTAGGATAACCTCCGACTTGTTTTAAATACCTAAAGGTGAGATATTTAATGAGTTTATTGGGTTGTTTCAAATTATTTTTTGTAATTAAACATTACAAGATAACACTAGCTACATGCAGCTTTTACATTTTAGTAGAACAGACCTCTTTAGCGGTGTTCGAAATCGGCCTCATTCACTATTCCCTACATTTGTCCACTAATGTAGTCCACTTGAAGGAGTGAATGAAAACGAGTGAGTGAATTTTCAAGAATTCAGTGTTTGGAAACAGTCAATTCTGTTTGTTGCCAATAGTGGCGCAGAAATGATGCACATCACATTTAATAAATGTTTAGATATTTCTAGAAAAATCTGTTTAAACAACGATAACACTACAAAGATTTAAAGATTTCTTCCCTGTCAACAATAAATGTGAAGACGTACATGACGTTAGCATTCAGTTCAGAGGTGTATTATTTGAAAAAGTCTGTCTTCTGCATGTTAAAGGACCCGTTTGGAGACGTGATCAAGAAGATAATGGATGAAATCCACACACACGCTGATCTTCTGCCCCTCTGTGAGCCCGGCACACAGAACTACGAGCAGTGGGCGGTGCAGAAAGAGCAGAATGGTGAGAAAAATCCCGTTTACTACACTTTAGAAAGATTTTTTTAAAGAAATGAGGTTTACTGGGTCATTCAAAACCTGGAAATATCAGGGAAAAGTCATAGAAATGATACAAATCTTGCTTATGACGATGTTGGTAGGTTGTTCTGAGCCAGTTGCCTAATCTGTAAATGTCATGTGATTAATAACATTACATCAAGACAATGCTTATAGGCTACTAACCCTAACCCTGACACCACAAAAACACAATCGCAAAAATCTAAATCTCTCACTGGCCTGCTGTTATAATGAAATATTTGCAAACACTTAATATGTCGCTTTCAAAAAACAATTTTGTTAGAATACATGGATCCTTTAAAAAAAGACTGTAAAAGAGAAAAAGAGTGAGCAGATGGTGCATTTGCGACGTCCACCAGCTAATGGGGTGATAACCAGCCAAACCACTTGAAATGTTTCTAGTTTGCTCTGCTGTAAAAGTATTTAAATGACTGGATGTTGTTCTCTGTAAGTGTTTTATGTTGTGCAAGAGAGATGGAAATCTGCTTCTGCAATCTCCAGAAATTAGTGCTAAAAAATACAGTAACTGTGAACGTGCTTCGTTTAAAGCAGCGTTTCCTGGTTGGGTGAGGATGTTTCCAAAGCTCTTACTAAAATGCGGTTTCTCCCTGTGTGTCCTCTGCTTCAGGCAAACCACCATTTAACCACCACATTATGGAAGTCATGATAAGAATTTCACATACAGTACAGTCATGCACTCATGCAAGATGTGTTGTTTCAATAAGCCGCAGTAATAACAGGGTCCTGTTTTCAAAGGAAGCGACTGTTATTTTACTGTGAATTCCTACAAAGTTTCTGAAGTGCGTTCAGACGTTCAGAATAACTGAACAGATCCAGTTGTCATATATAATAATTAGCATCCTCAAAGGTTAGTTATGACTAACTAGTATAGAACTAACTTAGTCACCGCCCACTTTTTCAGCTTTGGTTACAGTGTTATTTTAGTATTGATAGTATTGAGTATTTTTTTTATTGATTTACATTTTAATTTTAGTTAAAGTTTTAGCAAAAAAACAAAAAAATCTTAATTCAGGTTTTTTTTTATGTATATACAGTAGTGGCCAAAAGTGATGTCCGGAGGGGATATTTGTTTTTAACGACCCAACAAAATATCAGAATATGAGGAAAATGTTTTATATTTATTTAATAAATATTTTAAATATGAGGCAAGAACAAAACACTTGGTTAGGTATGTATCTGACAAAATTATTTAGCAAAAAATGCAAACTACAGTTACAGGTTTTATCTGACGATGCAAAAAATGCATAGAAAAATGCATTAAAAAGTTAAAGTTAAAATTTAACTTAAACCAAGCAAAAATGAGAAATTAAGATGAAATAAGTTTTTTTATATATATTTATATTATTTCAGGTAGGGTATATTTTATTTCAAGTAATAAAAAAGTTTAGTTAATGATAATAACCCTTTTTTTAACCGTTTCCGTAAGATTTTTTTTCCCCACAATAATTTTCACTATAGATATTAATAAATCCTGATCATTCACTAAACCAAGCAGCTCTTAGACGAATCACGACATTAAAGCACTTGACAAAAATAAGCGGAAAATAGGTACGATAAAATAAGGGTATAAGACAAGTGTATTTGAATTATTTAATGTGGGAATTAACTACTCATCCCATGATGCACTGCGAATGACATAACAATTAAATACAATTTTTTTTTTTATGTAGAAATTGCATTTCCACCTCCATGATGACATGCTAAAGCAGTTATATTGTTGAACTCTTATGAACATTGACTGTGTGTGTGTTGTTCACCAGCTGCTAAGGAAGAGAATCAGAAGGTGCGTGTGTGTGCTGAACATCTCCGCCATTACAACGAGGCTCTTCATCAGAGCAACACCATACGCATGTCAGACGCCTTCCGCTTCCTCGACAAATATCACAACGAAGAGCTGAAGACCAAATCCAGCCCTGACGAGGAAGGCACCGTCACAATCACCGACACAGAGCGATTCCTCTTCACTTTATTTAAAGGTATTAGTGTTGTCACGATACTAGAATTTCCAACTTTGGGACGATACCTTGAAAATATCGGTATTCGATACCATTTTCATTATGAACTGCCATATACCATCAAAGATAATGATACATTTTTTTTTGAATAATTTGGGTCATTTTGTTGTAATAGCTTACACATAGGACAAGATGGCTTTATTTAAATTGTTTAACTAAATTAACATAAAAAAGAGAAGTAAACTGTCAGTAATAAAATAAAAAAAAATTGCAAATGATAGCACATATTAATAGAATAGATTAAAGAGACAAATGAAATAAACATGGCTTAAAGTTTTTCAGGTGGGTCTAACAGTAGTATTCGGGTATGAAATAGGGCCTACTACAGAAATTAAAGCAATCAAAAGTAAAATAACACTGGATAGTTTTATTGTAAAACAAATACTGATTAATGCTTACAATTAATGCTTAAAACAAAAGTTATTTAGTCAAGAGTAGCGAGTGATTTTCTCTGTCTTTTGTTCTTTGATTTACAGCTGCAGGTTTATTACACCGTGTCCTAACCCATGCGTTAAGATTCCAGCGGCAAATAATTTGTCTGTCCACACTAGACACGATGCAACATTAGCCGCGTTTCCATTACCCTTCAAATTGAAATTGAAAATTGAAAATACGCCCAATGGAAACACGTCAATTTCGCAAAAACTCCCATTTATCCCATTTTTACGCTCGCATGAGGGGGTTTATCAGGCAATTCGAAAAAGGAATATTTCGCAAAACTGCAATGGAAACAGTTTTTGCGTATTTACAGGTCACCTGACGTAGATGACGCGGTGTGTTTAGACAGAAGACGAGACAGAGCTCTTTATTAAATTCATAAGAGACAAAAGAATGACAGAAATACTGGATTCTAAACCTCAAAGAAATGCCACAATCAAGACCTCGGAGCAGATATGAGTGAGAAACACCCAGAAACACCTCATATGTGCCGCTCATAAGGGTCTTTCCTTGCCATTAATGCTTGGATAACACACATACGTCTCCTTCCATAATGGCCAATGCGGTCGCTGTTATATATATAAACCTACCAACGTCCGTTGCAATGATTTTTGGAATGACTTATCGCGAGAGGAAAAAAAATGACGTTTTAGTCGCATAACATCGGTTAATGGAAACGCCGTCATTTTGCAACAGTTTTTTATCGATATTTAGAGAAAAACAATCTTTGTGAAACAATACACTTGTTTGTTCACAGTTTGAACGTTCTTGTTTCCATTTGTTTAATTTCAAGATCTGAGGTGAATTATCCATTGTTGCTTTTACAGCTACAAAGCTGGAGCACTAAATGATATTCAAAGTCACATTACACGCTTTTAACATTAAATAAAGCACATAAACAGTACCTGAGATTATCATTGCCACACTTTGTGTTTGTTGTTCCAGTGCAGAAAAATAGAAACCATTTCTAAAATAGAATTGTTGCGTGTCGCGGCTGGTTAGGACAAAAACTCATTAACATGGAAAAGATACCTTTCATCGCGTTGCGGCGTCGCGTCGTGTGTAGTTAGGACACGGTGTTAGGCTGCTGTCACTTTAAGAGCTTATGCACGGATCCAATATACTGATACACAACATGCGTTCTCTCAACAATTTACGTTCCAAAACTGACTGTATTAACCTCAATACTCTGCAAGACGGGCATTTTGACAATGTTGTATGTATTTGACCGTTTAAGTGCAATAAGCCACGAAAAGAAGTCAATGTGGTGCTCCACTTATATAGAATAGTGGTGTATATCAGTGTATAGATACCTCAGAAAAGGAGTATTTGAACAGTTTCCGATTTTTTAGTATTGATATAGATATACCAGATCAACCAGAATATTTTATCATCATTTGCTCACTAGTCCTCATGTTGTTCCTGTATTATTTTCTTCATTTCGTGAGGCACAACATGAGATAATGCTCCACTAATGTCTGAGCACTTTCCAACAAACGTGGATGATGATATGTTTTTATAGTTAACTAAAACCATAACAAAAATGTTGTCACTGAAAGAAAAAAAAAAAAAAAAATTGACAATATTTGTTATGGTTTTAGTTAACTATAAAAACCCTCCTTAATCCACAACAGATAAAAAAGCGAAGCTGGAGGAGTTGATGGGAAAGCCAGAGTATGAAAATAATAATCTGGGCCAGCTGAAAACCATCATCCTGAAGGAATTCAGCACCCGAGAGGTCGCGAGAGGCATCATATTCACCCGGACCCGCCTCAGCACCATCGCTCTCTGCCAGTGGATTCAAGAAAACCCCAAGTTTGATGAAGTCGGAGTCAGAGCCAGTTATCTGATCGGTGGTGGAGATCAGAGTGTGGTGAAACCGATGACCGCTGTAAGTCACTGAGTAATGTGTCGGTTTCTGCATCCATTAAAGGGAATGTTTCAAGTTGATCTGAGGCATAATATTCATTTAAATAAAGTCATGTCTTGCTGTCTTCAGGCAGAGCAGAAGGATGTGTTGCAAAAGTTTCGTAAAGGAGAGATCAATCTGCTAATAGCCACCACTGTGGCCGAAGAGGGCTTGGACATCGCCGAGTGTAACGTCGTCATACGCTATTGCCTTGTGACCAATGAGGTCGCCATGATTCAGGTCTGATTTTAGATTATTGCTCATTTCTGAAGATGCTGGGTTGCACTTTACTTCGATAGTCCATTTTAGAAATTCCACTAACTACTGAATAAGTAACTTTGCAAGTACATGTCAACTAACTTAGAGTATTAGTAGACTGTTAGTAAATTTAGTAATTTGTGACCCTGGATCACAAAACCAATCATAAGTCGCACGGGTATATTTGTGGCAATAGCCAACAATACATTGTATGGGTCAAAATTATCGATTTTTCTTTTATGCCAAAAATCATTAGGATATTAAGTAAAGATCATGTTCCATGAAGATATTTTGTAAATGTCCTACTCTAAATACATGAAACATTTATCTTTGTGAGTGAATGCATCACAATCGTGAACATAAATGCACAAATTTAAAGACAATTTTCTCAATGTTTTGATTTTTTTGCACCCTCAGATTCCAGATTTTCAATAGTTGTATCCCGACCAAATATTGTCCTATCCTAACAAACCACACATCAATGGAAAGCTTATTAATTCAGCTTTCATATGTATAAATCTTAGTTTCCAAAAATGGACCCATGTGACTGGTTTTGTGGTCCAGGTTCACATTTGGCATGTAGTTGCAAACTAGTTATAATGTCTGTTGGGGAGCATCAGAATAAAGTGTTAGCAGATATTAAGCAGACAGTCTACTAATACTCTAATGAGAGTTAGTTGACATGTAGTTGCATAATGCAAAGCTACTTATAGTTCTGAAGTGGACTATCGAAATAAAGTGTTAACTTATGCTGCACTCGTTTTGGTCTGTCTCTAAGGGCTTGAAGTGTGTTATTGGTTTCGATCAATATTTACTTTGTATACTTTGTATGCCACTCGGCTCTCAGGCCATTTTCACACATCTCGCATTTGCAGCTCTTAAATGTATTCGTTGCGGGGAACAATATTAAAAGTTTACAACAAGCAGACTATACCTTCAGTTTGGGCTCATAGATTTCATATGTTTGTAACAGGCCAACCTCATATTTTAAATATCAAAGGAAAAACTCAAATGTAGTAACCCTGAAATCACTCTGTCCTGTATAATTACCCAACAGAAACACTAGCTGCATTTACATGGACCCTATTAATACAATTGTAATTTTATTAGGAGCACAATAGGAATAAAAAAAGTCAAATATAAGTCAACCGGAATTAATTGGCCAAATACATTCAGATTGTAAGGGGTGGTTTAACAAATGTCTAATCCGTTCGATAGGACTTGTAAACACTGGATTGAAAACCAGAATTGGAACGTTCTGTGCAATGACATCGAAGTTGTGTAATGACGGATGACACACAGAACGAGCTGTAATCGTTGTTGAACATTGTGTCAATCTAATTTTCTCCTTTCACTCATTGTATGTGAAGTGAAGCAGGACAACGTTGTCCCACCAGCTCTTTCTTCGGACTTGTTTTGGGGCATTTTTACTGCTTGATTAATATAAGCATCACGGCACAAAGCTTGTCGTTACCTAATCAGGACCCGAAATAGATGAATATTAAGTGCTTTTTAAGATAAAGTAAAGAAGAAGTGGTAGGAGGATGATGATAAGTATGTGGCAACAGTGGGAAAATGCATATTCGTGCATTGTGACAAAGCTTGTATTAAAGCTTGTGACATTTAAACGGACATCAACTCGATCACTTTATTTAGCATTCATGTAAACACTACATTCAGATTCATCAATTTCAATTGAAATAAAAGGTGTCCATGTAAACGTACTGTAATTACGGTCACTGAACATGGATATGCTGCTGTTGCTTACGCAGGATGTGTGAAACAAACCTGACAATATAGTATACGTGAAATGCTGCATTATGAATAACTAAATATATGCAAATAGTGGGTGGATTTTTTGTAACTACTAATATCTAGAGGGCAGTGTGGCCAATATAAAGCAATTTAATTATAGCAAATCATACATTTAATTTCATAATTTAATTATACTAATTAATTATCTTACCCAATATTAACTCCAAATTGACAAAAAAATAAATACACCTCAAACTTTTGAACAAAATGACATTAGGCTGAATGACCATTTCTGGTTATATGGCAATTTTAAAATGGCCATAATTTTGCAAGATTATGTCTGCTAATATTTCAGTCTATCACTACTTATAAAATGACAAATGAAGTGATCAGAGACGTACGGATTGAACACTGCTGATGTGGTGCTTGTTTTTGAGACTGAAGTATTTTTGGCTCTCCACAGGCCCGCGGACGAGGAAGAGCAGAGGACAGCAGTTACACACTCGTGGCGGAGGCAGGGTCTGGGGTGGCAGAGAGAGAGAGCGTTAACGAATACAGGGAGAAAATGATGAGCAAAGCCATCGCCAAAGTCTGCAAGATGAATCGAGTCGACTACGAGAAGAAAGTGAGAATCTACTTCAATGACTGTAGAAAAAAACACTCCAAACATTCCTCACAAAATAAACGTTATTTGGTTTTGTGTAGATCCGAGAGTTTCAGATCCAGGCCATAATGGAGGAGAAGGTCAAGACAAAGAAGAAACAGCAGAAGGGAATGATGAAGGAGTCGCCGTCTAAAATCAGCCTGAGCTGCAGGCAGTGCAGTGTGTTCGTGTGCTCTGGGGAACACCTTGAGATCATCGAGAAGATGCACCATGTCAATGTCACTGAGCAGTTTAGGTAAAAACCTTCACAAATACCTTTTTTGCATTCTCAGAAAACTCAGAAATATGAATACTGATGATGCAAATTATTTTTATCCTGTCATGCAAAGAAAAGGGATTAATTCAATCTATAGTCTCACTTAGCCAGATCTACGTAGTCTGTAGCCTCAAATATACTTAATAATCAAACTATAATAAGAGTGTAATTTTAATGAGCTCATCTGTCGACATGATGCCAGTGAATCGCACAGCTGGGGCAAACATCCACATCTCTATGATCAGATGCTTTCTGACCAATTATTTTTATCCTGCATAATGACGATGGTAAAATAAATCAGTAAAAATGCATGTTGTTGACATCTGCAGTAAGCTGTTTATAGTCCGAGAGAATGCATCACTGCAGGAGCGGCTCTTGGACTACGAGACCAACGGAGTCATCGCGTGCAAAAACTGCGGACAGGTGCGTGCTGACGTCAAACCGTCTGTGCATTACTGACGATCAGAAGTGTTTTGGCAAAATTCAGTTTGACTCATTACACAACTGTGAACTCCACCGAGTGATGTGAATCACATTACGGCCAAGGCGATATATTTATAAATGTATGATTGAAATGATAGATATATATATATATATATATATATATATATATATACACATACACACACACACACACACACGCACATATACATACATATATATATACACACATGATTAAAGGGGCTATATGAAAGAATTTTCATGTATTAATCACTTTTTTATTGACAATATGTTAACCGCTTGTAACGAAAAAAAAAAAAATGAGACCTTCCCCGACTTCCAAGGTTGTCTATGAAAGTAGTGATTTATAGACTGATTTTTATGTGAAGGGCTCGGGACGTTTTTGCCAGGAAAATCCAAATGATGTGACGTTTACACTCCTGAGAGTCTCTCTTCTGTTCAATGACACATGAAACTAACGCTTATACAATGTTCAGGATAATGTCGAAAGAGCCAATCTGTACTGTAATGTCAATGTGTCATGCAAAGAAAAGGGATTAATTCAATCTATAGCTTCACATCTATGTAGATCTATGTAGTCTATAGCCTCAAATATACTTAATAATCAAACTATAATAACATTGTAATTTTAATGAGCTCATCTGTCGACATGATGCCGGTGAATCGCAGAGTTGGTGCAAACATCCACATCTCTATGATCAGATGCTTTCTCACTGCTGTCATTTTTGTTGTGTTTATTTTGATATTGAGAGGAAAGCGTGCCTCTCATATTTACATACTCATCTAAATACTCGTTCATTAACAGTATATCACTGCAAAGGTATTCCCAACTTTTTTATTTATAAGCCAAGAATGAAAAGGAACTTCGCTGAGAGTAAATCGGTGCATTGAATCACGTTCAGTGTCTTGTATGTTAAGTGTGCACGAGTGTGAGCGATAAGCTGCAGTTCACTTAACGGCCACCGGTGTCACTAATAACAAGGGTTTCTGAATTCTACATGTAGCCCCTTTAAATATTGTTAAAATATAACTTTATATTTTATATAATTTTATAAAATTTCAGTTTTTTAATCCAGCTTTTTAATGTTTTTCAAAGTAGCCAAATAGATTCAAAATGTTTTATACAAAACATTGGCAACAAAATCACTGCAAATAGACAGTATAGTAAAATAACTAACTGTATGTATTTCCTTATTTATGCATTTGTCATAAATCTTCTGTTTTGTCTGGTTCCTGAGCAGCAATGGGGCTCGATGATGCTGTATAAAAGCATCGAGTGTCCCTGCCTCCACATCAAGAACTTTGTGGTCACGTACGGCTCCAAGAAGAAGACCTTCAGCAAATGGAGCGAGCTGCCCATAAGATTCCCTGCATTTGACTACACACAACACGCCGATCTGCTTGTAGAGGACTCAGAGGAAGACGACATGGACGTCGACTGAAAATGAACATATTCAAACTCATCTCTGACACAGCCAATCAAATGTCATAACATGTAAAATTATGCATGGTCTACCAAGTCTGTAGCATTGCAAGCACTGGCACTTCTCAACATGAAGTGGGTCAATGGAATCTGTCATTTCCAGAACTTATTTCACCTCAAGTGGCACTTTTAAATTCTGGTTCTAATGTATCAGATTACTTATTATTTCTTATTGTTTAATTTCTTGATTTTAATATGCCTTTGCAAAGAGGAATCAGGGGAAAGTCTTGTAAGTCACAAAGCAGGTTTGCATTAGCACCATGCAAAGCACATCCTCAAACAACATTTACTAAAACTGCACTGAATGAAGACAATTTGTTTGATTTTACAGTCAGGGCTTTTGAACTGTAACATTTAATGCATGTAAAACCACAGTGACGCTTTGCAAATGCTGTTTGTTACAAGTACTGATTTTGTCCCAAGTGTTTCCGTACAGATTTACTCTAGAGGATTTCATGAAATGTGCTATAAATACTGTACATTAAAATTACCCTTAATGTGTCATCTGTTTTCTCTTTCAAGCATGAATAGTCTTTGATTATGAATCATGCGTTCATGGACAAAAAGAGATGGCCCATCAGGGAAGAGTGTGACACAAAGTCTCTCACACACCTGTTCAGGTGTTCTCAGAAAGACACAGGCTCCCTCTGAGCAAACATCACCTGAGAAAACCTGTCAGAAAACTGCCTCTCATTATGCATGACAAGTCTTGAATGTTTTTCCAGAGTCAAAGTACTTCCTTACCAGACAAACACTTTGATACATTCTTTAAACACTTACGCCAGTAGTCACATTTTTGGACACACCTACACCTTCCTTCTTGTTTTGATATAGCCTATATTTAAATATTAAAGAGGTGGTTGATTATGATTTCACTTTTCTAACTTTAGTTAGTGTGTAATGTTGCTGTGTGAGCATAAACAACATCTGCAAAGCTACAACGCTCAAAGTTCAAAGCAAAGGGAGATATTTGCATTTAAAGAAATCGCTTTTTAAGGACTACAACAAACGGCTGGTAGAGACTACACGACATTCCTCCCGGGTTAGTGACATCACCAACCCTAGAATTTACATAAACCCTATGAAGTTCATGTGTTTTTTCTGTAAGGGCTGCCTTTAGTTATTATTTTGGAATCAACGTAAAAAAATGCACAAAAACACTAACTTGAAATTTTTTACGTGGTTTTAATAAATAAAGCATTACATTGTTAATGTAAAGATACAAAATAGAATTGCATTTGGTTTCTTTTTATGTAATGTTATGTTTTTTTATCATTTAAATGCATCAAGTGTGCGCAGACCTTTGACTAATAATGTCCTCAGTAAAAACTAAAACATACAGTATCAGGAACTTTTAATATGCAGGTTTCTGGGAGAATTGTTCATTGTTATGACTGCATGCATATTATTATGTAACATTTTGTAGAAAATTGCGTGCACATTTTGACAACTGCAATACAAATCCATGAAACATGCATGCTCTAAACTAAATATGCACAGTAGTCCAAAATTCTAACACTACACTGAAAGTTAAAATGAAGCAGAAATATTTATCATTCGGCACTATAGGCTATCTAGGTGACTGATCAAATATGAACATACGACTCTTTGTACAGGCGGTTGGATGTTTTTGCTCGCATTGAAGCTCAAGATGCTCTTTGGTGCTGAAGAACATGATTATGAGGGTTTGCACAAACTTTGAGTTCATCTCAGCTCAAGCTCATGCTGTCATTAAAAAAGAAAAGAAAAACAAGATTTCTCAGTTGTAAAGAAAATATCACTTTATAAAATTATGCAATGAAGCATCTTTACAGGATCTCAGACCCCACTGTATTTAATAAAACGTTTTTCATTTACATTTCCCTGAAATGAAAGTAAGTCTGTTTTAATTAGTGTCTCTATCTCTCGCAGTCGATGCAGAAGTTGTGCAGATCTCGATAGTCAAAGCGTCAGTGCTGTAACACTGCAGTGTGTTATAAGCGCGCGCTCGCGGAGAGAAGCAACACGTCCTGAACGCACTCCGATGGAAAGTTGCGCGGAATGCTGATTCTGAGGAAGTTCTGCCACCGTTCCCTCACTCCAGACTCAATGATGCATCGGAGGAAGTACATTTTTAACCTGGAAAACTGCAATCGGATTGAATAAAGCGCAGCAGTCTGTCCAACGCGTGCACTAACGCGGACGAAGTGTTTAACGATCCGTTTAAGGACAGAATAATTCGGCGAACGCGGACTCCTGGAGATTGGATGCGCTTTTTAGAAGTTCCTGCGCAATTATGGTCAGTACACTACACTATGCGTTGTTTTACGCGTTGTTTTCCTCAGGATTGGGGTGTTTTGCACAAAAAGTTACTTGGGTTAAAAAAAAGTTGGGTGTATCAGTTTAAACGCAACTTGTGTGATATTGTGATTTTGACCAGAATGAGTGTATGTGAGGTGTTTCTCTTCACCTTCAGGGTTGTAATAAGGTGTGTGTGGCGCTGATCGGGGCGGTTGTCGTCATCACGCTCATCGTCATTCCCACGGCAATTTACATGAACAGTGAGTGCACTCTTCTTCATCTTCCTCTGCTTCTATTTGAAACAATCAATAGAAAAAAAAAACACTTAAAAGCATGTATAGTGTCTATACCTCCTACCTAGGGCTTCAGTGTCCACCGTGTAATGGGGAAGAGATAGTTAACCATTTCTTCACCTTGGTACTCCTGTAAGATTATGGTCATGTACGGCTAAATGACAAACGTTTGTCGTTAAGGTCATTTTCGACGGTCATTGTTACCGTTTTTTTCTGTAGTTTTGATCAAATAAATACAGGCTTGAAGAGCACTTCTTTAAAAAACATTAAAAATAGTAATGTTTCTAGACTTTTGACCGGTAGGCTACTGTCTGTCTGTGTGTGTGTGTGTGTGTGTGTGTGTGTGTGTATATATATATATATATATACAGTTTGTTTATGTTACATAATTGTTATACGTTTACTATAAGTTTACTATTACTATTTTTAATGTTTTTTTAAAGAAGTGCTCTTCAAGCCTGTATTTATTTGATCAAAACTACAGAAAAAAACAGTAACATTGTGAAAATATTATTACAATTTAAAATGTTTTTTTTTTTTTTTTTGAATATACATTAAAATGTTATTTATTTCTGTGGTGCAACTTCAGTGTCACATGATCCTTCAGAAATCATTCTTATATGCAGATTTATTATCAAAGTTGGAAATAGTTGTGCTGCTTAATATTTTTTTGGAACCTGTGATATTTTTTCAGGATTCATTGATGAATAAAGTTAAAAAAAAAAAAAAAAAAAAAAAAAAAAAACAGTATTTATTCAAAATAGAAATATTTTCTAACAATATAACTCTTTACTATCACTTTTTTAAATCATTTTAACACATCCTTGCTGAATAAAAGTATTAATTTCATTTAAAAAAAAAAAAAAAAAAAAGTAAAAAAATTACTGGCCCCAAACATTTGAACGGTAGTGTTTATAGTTACAAAAGATTTCCATTTTAAATAAATGCTTTTCTTTAACTTTTTATTCTTCAATGAATCCTGAAAAAAAGTATCACAGGTTCCAAAGCACAACCGTTTCCAACATTGATAATAAATCAGCATATTAGAATGATTTCTGAAGGATCATGTGACCCTTAAAGCTGAATTTTCAGCATCATTACTCCAGTCTTCAATCACAGAATTAAATTATATTTGAATGTATATTAAAATAGAGAACCATTATTTTAAATTGTAATAATATTTCACAATATTACAGTTTTTTTCAGTATTTTTGATCAAATAAATTCAGGCTTGATGAGCATAAGAAACTTATCAAAAACATTAAAAATAGCAATGTTTCCAAACTATATGGTCGTTTCTTTTTTTATGTTTCATTAAAAAATATCTGTAGCGCCCCCATGTGAACACCAAAGAAATTGTGGGAATGTCATATGCTGAAATATTTTTTTATTTTTTTATTTGAAGACTGAAACTTATACTGTTTTCCTTCTCTGTGTCCTCAGGAGATGATTCTGGATTAAAGAGAACTTATTCTTTTAATGATTTTTACAACGATACCATCAGGTATAAAACGTACAGTCTCCGTTGGATATCAGGTACGACACCTGAGGGTGCTTCACATGGTCCGTGTTTTTTTGTGATGACCTCTGCATCACCCTGACACACACACTCAATGTCTCATTTTCCAACAGACAATGAATACCTCCACAAGACCAACGAAGGCCATATTTACTTGCACAACGCTGAAACGAAGGAAAGCTCAATATACCTGAGCAACTCAACATTTGTAGGTTGCCTCACGTTTGAATGACTCTTCACAGTCGTCCTCCTTCATAAATTCACATTAAAGAGTCTCTGATATTGTTTTATGTTGTAAAGCACTTCCAGCATATGTTATGTTTAACACACATGTAAATTCCACTTTTGATTTACAGGCCCAAGTGGATGGCACAGATTACATAGTGTCCGCAGATAGAAAATTTGTCATCTTTGAGAGCAATTACTCAAAGGTAACTTGACTGCAATAAAAAAAATACCACTTCATAACACACAAACATTAATATTGTTCATAAGTGATTCTTGCTGACATCTAACACACACTTGAAATGCTTCAACAGCAATGGCGACACTCCTTCACTGCCTCCTACCATCTCTACAACATGGAGTCTCAGTGAGTAAAGATTATTTGCTGCAGCTTTGTAAATTATTCACTTAGTATTAGGTTATTAAAATATAGGACAATATATGGAAAACTTGGAAATATAATTTTGAAATTGTGATTGCTTGAACATTTCATCAGTTTTTAACAGTATATTTCAAGCTCTCTTATATACTGTAGTTTAGAAAAGTCTAATCTGATATTTTTTTATCTCACTGAAAACTAATTAGTATAATTGTTTATATATATATTACTTCCAACAATTGGTGATGTATATTCACTGTGACGCGTCTTGTTTTCTGTTGGATTCAGGGAATTTTTCTCCAAGTTTCAGATTCCACCTGTTACACAGCTCTTAGTTTGGGCGCCAACAGGAAACAAACTGGTGAGTTACAAACAGTAACACAGACAAAAAAAGTAACAGTCACGTTTCAGTTATTATATTACATTATTGGAAGGCTCTAATGTCCAAGAATTCCAAAAGAAAACCAGGATTTATCTGTGTTTTCACCATCACAAAGCAAATTTTGAGCACATCGGAAATTCCAGCAGCTTTTTTTATTATTTGTTTTTAATACTTTCAAAATCAAATTGTAATTAGTATTTTTTTTACTGTTTATTATGTTTTTTTTGTTCTTATGAGAAATAAACAGATTGAATTTAGGCTTTTATTCACATATAAACATTGATCAGTGAACAAACTGAAGCTCTACCGGTTTCATCTTAAGCATTTAAAATATGCAATACCATCACTTAAATTCTGAGTTTATGGTAGATTTGTCTCGAAAAGTTTATACATTACTGTTAAAAATCTGTTTATCTATAGAGAAAACTAATGGTATTTTTACTTTCAGACCCAATGAGTAGAATATAAAACATTGCACTCTATTCTGAACGAAATGTTGTTTTATGTTGGGAATCAAAATATACCGGTTGAGCTCTATTGTTTTGATATCGTCAATGCTAATGACCATACATCGTCCACAGGCTTACGTCTGGGATTATAATATTTACCTCAAAACGACTGCCACTGCTGAGGCCGTACAAGTCACACATAATGGAAAAGTCAATGAAATTCTCAATGGAGTACCAGACTGGGTCTATGAAGGTAACTTCATCTAACGCACTCACACACAGACATCCTTATGTCTATGCATTCATTCATTCCTGTTAATCCATCTGCATCTTTTCTTGCTCAATAGAGGAGGTTTTTGCCTCAAACGAAGCCATTTGGTGGTCTCCGCAGGGGAAATATCTGGCTTATCTACAAATTAATGACACTGGAGTTCACAACATTGAATACTCATTGTATGGAAATGACCAGTACCCTACCACAGTATTTATCCCCTACCCAAAAGTAAATATCTGAATGTTTCATAGATTTTCACATTGTCCATGACGAGATTTTATTTTATGACTGTTTGTACAGTATGAACACCGCCAATTGTCATTTTTCTATTTTCCTTTATAATCTACAGACTACAACAAATCCACCCGTCATCATTTAGAATAAGAAACTTTTGTTATATGTGCCAAAGTATTCTTCCTTACCATAGCCAAACTTTTAGAAAGTTTAAATTCAAAGTCTGTAGCCAGCAAGAAAAATACTGGACATACAAAAATATTTTTTATAAACTCAATATTATGTTTTTGTTAAAAATGAATACACTTATAAAGTGAAACAGTCACACTTATTTAGTGATAAGAACATTTAAAAAAAAAAAAATCTAACAAATCTTTTTCCACTATGGTAAAGTTTCCATGGATGTTAAAGGTTTTTCATGGAACCATCGATACCAATAAAGAATCTTTATCTTTCATGATAAAATGTAGCATTAAAAACTGCATGGAATAGATACTGTATCTGCTGTTCTTGTATTACAGTTTCATTCAACGTCTAATTTTGCTACTAAACTGTTGTTCTGCTTACAAAGGCAGGCAGTGTTATTCCCAGAGCAAGGCTGTTTGTAATTGACGTCGAAAATCCATCCAAACAATCAGAAGTGGTGGTACCGAAATCTGTCGGATCAGGGTGTGTCCCTCTTATGTTTCTAGTTTCACATTTTCACACAAAGCCTCTATGGCAAGCAGGGCAGGGCCGAGAGCCTTGGGAACGGAGCGAGGCCGGTGGTGCGAGTGCTAATGAGCGTCACCTACGCCACACCGGTCTCAAGTCTCACGGGTGACGACAGTGAAGGATGAGAGAGGACCAGGCCTGGACTTTTTGTTGTTGTGCTTAATAAGGTTTTATGTGTCAGTCGTCCGTGAGGAGCTGCCCATTTACTTTCATTTTGTAGTGTTTATTTATTGTAATATTAAAGTTAATGTTGAAAGTTTGCTGGTTCCCGCCTCTTTCTTCCCTTATCAACAAACTTTGCTACATTGGCAAATCCAGGCCTTGTCCTCTCTCGTCTTGCTCTGTCATCCTTTTATCCTTCCATAGCTCCTCCTTGAGACTCGAAAACTCATTATCATTCGCGCTACCGGCCTCGTTCCGTTCCCACGGCTCTCGGCCCCGCCCCGCTCGCCACAGCCTGAAACATACGCTTTCACAGCATTAGAGTTCAGAATAACGTCATTTTTATTCTGCTCTTTTCCCAGCGATCACTATCTGAGCACAGTCACGTGGGTCACAGACGATCGACTGGCTGTTCAATGGCTGCCACGCAGACAGGACCGAGTCCTTCTGCAGATCTACGACTACGACGGCACCAACAACTGGAAAGAAAGCTCGGTAAGAATCAACATTGCAATTGCCCGAGGCAGTGATTCTCTTGTTAATTTGGTCTGGCCAATCAAATAAATTGTAATACAACCCCATTTCCAGAAACGTTGGGACAAGAATCTGAGATTTGTTAATTCTCTTTAACCTTTATTTAACTGGCAAAAGTATAAAAAAAAGATGACCAACTTTAATATTGTATTTTGTAAATACGCCCAATGGAAACACGTAAATTTCGCGAAAACTCCCATTTATCGCAAAAAAGTTTTTCAGCTCGCATGAGGTGGTTTTTCAGGCAATTCGAAAAATAAATATTTCGCAAAACTGCAATGGAAACAGTTTTTGTGCATTTACAGGTCACCTGACGTACCGTAGATGACGCGTTATGTTTGGACAGAATACGAGACAGTTCTTTATTAAATTCATAAAAGACAAAAGAATTACAGGAATACTGGATTCTAAACCTCAAAGAAATGCCACAATCAAGACCTCGGAGCAGAAATGATGGAGAAACACCTCATATGAGCAGTTCACAAGTATAAGGGTCTTTCCTTGCCATTAATGATTGGATAACACACATACGTCTCCTTTGATTAATAATAATGGCCAGTGCGGTGGCTAAGATACATAAACCTACCAACGTCCGTTGCTATGATTTTTGGAATGACTTAATAAAATTAAGTTTTAGTCGCATAACATCGGTTAATGGAAACGCCGTCATTTTGCAATATTTTTTTGTCGATATTTCTTACAAAAATAAAATAAAAATAATTCCGCAAGAGTTTTGCGCAAATCTGTAATGGAAATGCGCCTAATGGTACCTTCACTCATATGCAAGTCACCCATGCCGTTTGCACTGATGCCCGCTTATACAGATGTTTGCATTTGCACCTGTTGCTGATGAAAGTCTGGTTGGTCCCTTTAGTCTTTGGGGCTGAGAACTCAATGTCCATTTTTCCAAAAAACAAGCTGAAACGTGGACTCATCTGACCACAGCACACATTTCCACTGTGTTTTGGACCGTCTGAGATGAGCTCGGGCCCAGAGAACTCAGCGGCATCTCTGCACTGAACAGATGTATAGCTTTCTCCTTGTGCAACAGTGATTCAAGTTGCATTTCATGATGCAGCATCAGACTGTGTAAAATGAAAATGTTTTTCTAAAGTACTCCTGAGTACATGTGGCTGTAATTAACAGAGTAGCATGATGGTTTCTCATGCAATGCCATCTGAGGGCTCAAAGGTCACACACATTCAACAGAGGTCTCCTGCCTTGCCCGACACAGACTGAGATTTATCTGGATTCCCTGAATCTTTTCAGAATATGATGTATGGTAGATGGTGAAAGACCTACATTTTTTGTAATCTTGCATTTAGAAATGTGATTTTTGAATTGTTTGACAATTCTCTCATGGAATTTGCCATAAAGTGGTGAGCCATGACACATCTTTGCTTGCAAAGACTGAGCCTTTGGTGGATGGTACTATTACGACTATTACTATTATTTCTTTAATTGGAGTGTGTTGCAGCCATCAAAATCAAAATGTGTTTATATTTACAAAATACAATTGATTTGGCCAGTGAAAATATTGGAAATTCTTCTTTTTACTTTTGTCAGTTAAATAAAGGTTAAGAGAGAATTAATAAATCACAGATTCTTGATTTTATTACATTTTACAAAATTTTCTGGATTTGGGGTTGAAGTTGAACAGTCTTTTTTTATGAATGCTAATCAGTATTGTTGGAGACTTTGGCACATAGGGTTCAAAAGAGGATGAAGTAATTTGATACATTTTTTTAAATAATTACTATGAAAAAAAAAATTCTTTCAGCAACAACAGTGAAAACATGAACTGCATTCATTCCTTTTTCACTGTTTTGATAAATAATACAAGGCAGCAAATTACATTCTTACTTGAAGAAATGTTGCAAAAATACAAAACATTACTTAAATGGCTCTTTAATCCAAAAAGTAATTTTTTTAAAGAATAGTCTACACAGCCTCATGCCATTCCAAACATTTATGCTTTTTTTATCTTCTGAAGCCTTATTATAGCCCTATGTAAGAAACTGATTGATTTTTGATTCATTAAAAATTCTTCCCTCGTGTCAATAATGACATGCATACAAAAGTGCTGTGAACAGTCTATAAGGACTATTACTATAAGGGAAGAAAATGCACACACACATGTATTGTCAACTGACCAGGTTTACATATGCAGACATTTCATAAACTTTGAGAACTGGCCAAACAATTTGAATAGCGGGATTTAACTAAATATTCTTTTGTTTACAGAAATTTGAGCAAAAAAGCAAAACTGGATGGGTTGGACGGGTGAGTTCATGCAGCAATCACATAAAATCTTCAAATTGTCCTGATTTAAACTAAAGATGCTGCCATGAAACCTTAATGGTCTGTGTTTCCCCTCACAGTACTTTCCTTCAGCTCCTTACTTTGCTGCAAATAACAAGAGTTTTTACAAAGTTATGAGCAATGTCAACGGTTATAAACATCTCCACTATGTGAATGCTGTAAGTAATGTATTATTTTTTTAATTATATATAAATTTCAGATGTCTTTACATTGTATTACAGGTTATAATGTGCTATAACAAAGAAACACAAAGAAACACTAAAGTACAAGCTTAGCAAGTTTTGTTCTTTGCAGGAAACAGCAACACCCATCACCTCAGGCAAATGGGAAGTGATATACATCTCAAAAGTAACCAAAGATTCCATGTGCGTATGAAAAGCGTATGTTTTGTCACAAGCTTCTCATGTGTCTTCATGCGCAAACTTTCCTGCACATCTAAAATCTGCTCTTTCCACAGATACTACGTGAGTAATGAACACATGGGAAGACCTGGACAGAGAAACCTTTACAAGTAAAAATACCTTTGTTTCCACAATATTTAAAATAGCCATTTATTTTGCTATACTTCAGCAATGGTATCACAACACTCTCGTGCCACTCAAGAACCAATTATTCACAACCAATTCCATTACAATAATTGTATTATGATGGATGAATTCGTTAGTTCTGGAATATCAGCATTCCTCTGATGATGTGGACAGAGCGGCAACATATAATATGCAATACACACATTAGAGCCAGTTTATACAAAAGTATAAAGAAAAGATGACCAACTTAATTGTATTTTGTAAATGTAAACACATTTTGATTTTGATGGCTGCAACACACTCCAAAATAGTTGGGACAGAGGCATGTTAACCACTGTGTCACATCACATTCCTTTTAATTACACTTTTTAAATGTTTGGGAATTGAGGATACTAATTGTTGCAGTTTTGCAAGTGGAATTTTTGCTCAATCTCGCTTAATGCAAGACAGCTGCTCAACAGTTTGTGGTCATCAGTCTGATTCTCCTTTTTATGATGGGCCATAGAGTACATTTTCAATAGGTGACAGATCTGGACTGCAGGTGTAGAGTGTCTTCGAAACACTCTGTTGTAGCATGTGCCCCCTCGTACAGATGTTTGCATTTGCACCTGTTGCTGACGAAAGTCTGGTTGGTCCCTTTCGCCTTTGGGGTTTCGTCAGTGTAGAGACATAGTTTATCAAAAAAAAAAAAAAAAAATGACCCATAATTATCATTATTTATTCACACTTAAAGCATTAGTTCACCCAAAAAAGAAAATTCTGTCAGTAATTACTCTCCCTCATGTTGTTCCAACCCCGTAAGACCCCGTAAGTCGTTCATCTTCAGAACACAAATTAAGATATTTTTGATGAAATCTGAGAGCTGTCTCACTCCTCCATAGGCTTATCTGTTATTGAGATCTGCCATCCCAGAAAAGTTAGTAAAGACATTGTTAAAATAGTCCAAGTGACTACAGTGGCTCAACCTTAAGTTTATCAAGCGACGAGAATACTTTTTGTGTGCAAAAAACAAACAAAAATAATGACTTTGTAAAAGTGCCTTACCAATGCCGCAAAATGAATGGCTTACCTTTCACACTTTCCCATCAAATGATCGTGAACATCATCATCTCAGTTCTTGCGCATGCGTCATGACACTCTCGTGAACTCACTCAGACCCACACAGAAGAAAATGAATATTCAAATTAATAAAATGAATAAATGAAGAATAATGAATAAAGTTGTTATATTTGTTTTGTTTTTTTGCACACAAAAAGTATTCTTGTCGCTTGATAAACTTAAGCGACTGTAGCCACTTGGACTATTGTAACGATGTCTTTACTAACTTTTCTGGGATGGCAGATTTCGATTACCTAGAAGCCTATGGAGGAGTGAGCCAGCTCTCAGATTTCATCAAAAATATCTTAATGTGTGTTCCGAAGATGAACGAAAGTCTTACAGGGTTGGAACAACATGAGGGAGAGTAATTACTGACAGAAATTTCATTTTTGGGTGAACTAACCCTTTAAGTTGTTCCAAACCCGTCTGCTGTTATTTTTTCAGTGGATCACAAAAGCATAATTTGATAAATACAATCTGCATGCATCCCACCCACACAACGATTCATGACTATTAAACTTCAACAACAACAAAAAAGCACATGATAAAAAGAGTCTCTACTGTAAAGGTTCTTCATTTCAAATTTTGCGTTCCATGGAAAAAGATCTGCACACTTAATTTTTTGTCAGCACAGAACAAAAATCAACAATCATTTTTTTAAATGTGTCAATCAAAAAATGCTTGACACTTTCTGCAGAGATGTGGCACAGACAACATGCCTGAACAACAAAGTAAAT
Organism: Vimba vimba; assembly: GCA_022828995.1. NCBI lineage: Eukaryota > Metazoa > Chordata > Actinopteri > Cypriniformes > Leuciscidae > Vimba > Vimba vimba. The sequence continues at coordinate 4,193,495 of CM040823.1, read as the reverse complement.
GCAAAGGATAGGTTTAGGAGAAACTGCATTGAAGTAAAAGTTTCTGAATGAAGAAATATGAGAAAAATTATATACATTAACAAAAATAATGATATGTTCATTATATTTATTAATGCATTTATTTATGCATTAATCTTATTTATACTAAAAATATGTTATATCTATATATACAGTAGTCAATATTTGAAGTGGATCAAAACCTTTCATCAAGTTATATGTATATACATGTATATATATACATACATATACATATATTATACATACACACAGTGTCCACTGTATATTGTTAAGAAAATAAATTTTAAATAAATAAAATTATATATATATATATATATATATATATATATATATATATATATATATATATATATATATATATATACAGTATATATATATATATATATATATAAAATGTCTGTATATTATAGCCAATTCAACAGCACAAGGCCACACAACACAGTGAAAAAACAGAAATGGTGCACACAAGCTACTAGAAGTACTTTATTCCAAATTTTCGAATGGTTTCCCTTCCCTCATTGTCACTGTGAAATGTTTCCTCAGGATTTCTATAAGCAACAATGGACATTCTGTCCCCGAGTGCGTCACCTGTTCGCTGTACCAGGACAGGTGTCAGTATAACTCGGCTTACTTCAGCCTGAACGCCTCTTACTTCCGCATGGACTGCTACGGTTAGTGAACACGCTTTTACTGCACGCCTGTGCGATTCCCTCAAAACAAACCCCTGAACGATACCGTGGTTGATCTGAGGTGACTGAGGTAACTGTGTGCTGCTGGTTTCACAGGACCAGGGCTTCCGCTGTTTACACTGATGGACAACAGAGCGCCTGCTAAAGGTTTGAGTTAGCATCGCTCCACTCCAACCCCTTTACAACAGGAGCTAAATACAGGAAAAGTTGATGTAACATTTCTGATATATATTGTATTTTTGGGGAGTAGAGATTCAGGTCCTTGAGGACAATAAGAAACTGGAAAAAATTCTGACTACTGAGCTTCTGATGCCAACCATCAAACGTGCCACAATGAAGATCGCAGGATTCAGTATGTGCAGTATTTTTAAAATATTCCCGGAAAATAGGATTCAGGATAATTTTTTCTAAAGCCGTTTTTTTTTTTCTCTCTCCAGACCTCTGGTATCGGATGATGTTCCCACCAAATTTTGACTCATCCAAAAAGTACCCTCTTTTAATTCAAGTGTGAGTTACATACTTAACTGAACCTATAAATGGCCATTTGTTTTCTATAACATTACCTTTCAGAAGTTTGTGCTCAGTAAGTTTTTTTTTCTTTGCATTTATTTGATACAATTTTTTTTAAATATTATTAGTTTAAAATAACTGTTTACTGAATATATGTTTAAATGTAATTTATTCCTGTGATCAAAGCTGAATTTTCAGCATCATTACTCCAGTCTTCAGTGTCACATGATCCTTCAGAAATCATTCTAATATGAGGATTTGCTGCTAAAGAGACATTTATTTTTATTATCAATATTGTGCTGCTTAATGTCGAGCAGCAAATATTTGAAATAATTTAAGTCTTTACTATCAATTTTGGTTAATTTATTGCATCCTTGCTGAATAAAAGCATTAATTTCTTTAAAAAACAAAACAAAACAAAAACAGTAGTGTATGTAATGCATTGTACAGTAGTCTCTTAATTAAAATGAGCTCATAAAAGCCGCATGCATAATTCAATTCACATTTATTTGTATAGCACTTTCCACAATACATATCATTTCAAAGCAGTTTTACAGAAAATACATGTTTCTACATTACAATTTTGAGAAATCAGAGATGACTGAGTCCAAGTAATGTCCATACTAGGCCTGTCACGATAAGTACTTTTTGTTGTGCGATATATTGTCCCAGAAATAATTGCGATAAACAATATTATTGCCATTTTAAGACCATTTTATGCCACTGAATATAAATCATAATATAACAGCATAATAATGCAAGTAGGCCTGCACACTTTCAAATGACAAATATCATTCTTTAGATCATGGAAATAAAGTGTCAAAAAAATAAATATCCTAAATAAAAAAAAAATTGAATAAATAGTAAATAAACATTTTCAAAAAAAAATAAATAATAATTGCACTTGCAAAAGCACAAAAGGCACTTATTGAAATGTTCCATTTACAGATTTTTCCCTGGCTTTCTTTTCTCTGTAAAGTAAAGCTGCTTTAAATTGCTGAAAACACAAACCCTGCTTAGCAGTCAGATGTCCGTATGAACACAGGCACAGATCAGATGCCTCAACAGGCCTTATCTGCTGCTAAAACTATTTACGCCGTGACGTTTATATTTGCACAAGAACAGTGGATTGCAGCTTTGAAATCAAGTGCATTTGAACTTGTTCTTTCAAACTGTCTGTAGTTGTCAGGAAAACACTATAACGGCCCAAAGACGCCTTTTTTCACCTGTCGATGATCGCTCTGTGTATGAATAAAACTATCCATCATGAAGGAACTGCCCGAGCCCCGCTTTTGCCTCTGACAGAGAACAGACAAGATGACAGCACGATAGGCAAAATGTTGGTGACATTCATTATCATGTAAACATAATGGGCGATATATTGCGTCACCAAAAATTATTGAAGTCATGTACATATATTGTGCGATAAGTCGATATATTGATTATTGCGACTGGCCTAGTCCATACGTCAGAAATGTACAGATCTAAGATAATACAAGTCATGCAGTTAGCTAACATCATGTATTCATTTAAGCAGAAACATTGAGCTCATTAAAGCAACTATTGCAATTTGAGATCATAATGATTACAATATATAGACATTTTGGCAGTTGTGCATCTCTTCACAGGTGTAGGGTAATCTGATACATAACAAAATGAGCAAAATGCTGTTTAAAACAATTTTAGCTAAAGTATAGTATCATAATATGTCAGCTACCCAAACTGCATTAAAGGATTAGTTCACTTTCAAAAAAAATTTTGCTGATAATTTACTCACCCCGATGTCATCCAAGATATCCATGTCTTTCTCTCTTCAGTCAAAAAGAAATTAAGGTTTTTGAGGAAAACATTCCAGGATTTTTCTACACAGAATGGACTTCAATTGCAACCAACTATACCAATGTTCAAAGAAGGTTCAAATGTCCGTCTCAGTGCAGCTTCAAAGTCTCGACACGATCCCAGTCGAGAAATAAGGGTCTTATCTAGTGAAACGATCGGTCATTTTCTAAAAAAAAAAATGTATATATATATATATATATATATTTATTTTTTTTATTTTATATGTATACACTTTTTAACCACAAATGCTTGTGTACCATCTCTGAGATCCCACGTATTACGTCATCACGTTGGAAAGGTCACGCGTCACGTCATCTAAGTTATTTGTCTGTGTACTCCGGGAAGGGCAAAATGTATTTACTTTGTTTTAATTGATTATAATAATTATTTTAATTTTTTCCGTGACCTTTCCAACGTGATGACGTAATATGTGGTGCATCTCAGAGATGGTACAAGACGGGCATTTGTGGTTAAAAAGTATATAAATATTTATTTTTTTAGAAAATGTCAGATCGTTTCGCTAGATAAAACCCTTATTTCTCGACTGGGATCGTGTCGAGACTTTGAAGCTGCACTGAGACGGACATTTGAACCTTCTTTGAACATTGGTATAGTTGGTTGCCATTGAAGTCCATTCTGTGTAGAAAAATCCTGGAATGTTTTCCTCAAAAACCTTAATTTCTTTTCGACTGAAGAAAGAAAGACATGGATATCTTGGATGACATTGCAAAACAATGCAAAACATTTTTTGAAAGTGAACTAATCCTTTAAAGAAAGTTTTATTCCATTATAAAAATAAATAAATAAATACAAATTCTTGATTCATGACATGATGATTTTAGCATTTCTCTAATATAACTGTTTTTTCACGGTCACGTTGAAGGTACGGCGGGCCAGCCAGCCAGAACATAGATTACGTGTTTCGACTGGAGTGGGCCACGTACCTGTGCAGCACGGAGAAGGTGCTCATCGCCAGCTTCGACGGCAGGGGAAGCGGTTTCCAGGGCGATGAGATCATGCACGCCATCTACGAGCGACTGGGGACGTACGAGGTGGAAGATCAGATCTCGGCCGTGAGGTGAGGCGAGGGAACGATGTGCACACGCTCGTGATGACGAGAATCACTTAGCCTGATGTAACTCTCAGACGGATGAGAGATGCGAGGTGAAGTGTCACGGAGCATGTATCAAATGAGGTTGAACGAGGTCAAACACTATGAGTTGACTGAAAGAGACAAACTACCTTCTACAAAAGATGTATTCTACCAATGTAGTCATTTTGTTTTGGAATATCTTCATAATTGCTTTTCTTGTGACTGTGTGCAGAAAATTCATTGAAATGGGTTTCATTGACAAAGACAGAATTGCAATGTGGGGTTGGGTAAGTGCAATGCTTTCATTTAAAAGACAAACCACAGAAGAGATTTGAAACTTTAAATACGAGGTTTTGACTACCAGTCTAATGTTCGGAATAATTATCTAAGACTCTTCTGCTCACCAAGCCTGCATTTATGTGATCAAAAATACAGTAAAAATAGTGAAATATTACCTTTTCAAATAAATGATCACTATCTGAATATATTTTAGAATCTAATTTATTCCTGTGATCAAAGCTGAATTTTCAGCATCATTACTCCAGTCATCAGTGTCACATGATCCTTCAGAAATCATTCTAATATGCTGCCTAATTATTGCTGTTCAATTATTAATAATGGTTATTATTATCAATGTTGAAAATGATTATTTTTGCAGCTTAATATTTCTGTGGAAACTAATATTTTTTTCAATATTCTTTGAAAATATATATTTTTTTCAAACACATAAATTACTTTACTGTCACTTTTGATCAATTTAATTCATCCTTGCAGAATAAAATTATAAATTTCCTTTTCTTTTTCTAAAGCTTACTTGTACCCCTAACTTTTGAATGGTAGTGTATCACAGTTTCAACAAAAATATGAAGCCGCAAAACTGTTTTCATCATTGATAATAATCTGAAATATTTCTTAAGCATCAAATCATCATATTAGAATGATTTCTGAAGGATCATGTGACACTGAAGACTGGAGTAATGATGCTGAAAATTCAGCTTTGATCACAGGAATAAATTACATTTAAAAAAATTATTATTAATTTAAATTTTAACAATATTTCACAGTTTTACTGTTTTGACTCATTTTACTGTCATACTAATTATGAAACGTCTGTCTTGCTCAGTCATATGGCGGCTATGTGACGTCCATGGTTCTGGGATCAGGAAGTGGACTGTTCAAATGTGGAATCGCTGTGGCTCCTGTTGCAAAGTGGGATTATTATGGTATGGATTTTCTGATTTATGATTAACCACAAACAATTTAGCAGACTCAACTCACACGCTGCGTTCCTCACAGACGCCGTATATACAGAGAGATACATGCATCGCCCCGAGGAGAACTTGGAAAGATATCAAGTAAGTTAATCTGTAAGAAAACACATGCTTGGATTAGAGTTCTCAACGGGCCTGAAAATTAAAACCCGACCCGACCCGGCCCGTGGCTTTTAAAGCCCGGCCCGATGTAACCCGACACATCAACATGAATTATCAGCCCGAACCCGGCCCGCGGCCCGACGCGGCCGTTTTTTTTTTTTTTTCTCATACACGCATTATCATGATTCATGACCAGCAGACGGGAATTCAAATCAAACTTTAATGTTCACTGCACGCCTTTTAACAATACAAACAATACAAAAACAACTGAAACAATAAACTTTAAATATATAAATAGGCTATATAATGCCTTAAATAAAATCGTCACACAATAATAAATAAAAAGAACTCAAACATGTACCCAGCAGCGGGCGGGCTACGTTTCACACCACACAATTTTTGAAGAGTTTTGAAAAATATTCGTATGCTTATAAGGCATCATGGAGGAACAATAGTGCGTCCACAGTGGATGGACTGAGGCGAGTTCTCCTCTCTTCAATGGTACGGCCACACAGAGCACCTGCCGTGCCAACTGAGACAGTTTTGGATACACGCAGCTGTTGGTCTTCCACCAGCCCAGCAGGTCCTGATCGTCGGTCATTGTTGGCCTTTGGCGGACGTAACTGTCAACCTCATCCTCTTCTGATTCGGTCTCCCCGACCCCGAATACATTTTCCCATTCATCAAAGCGTGGTGTTTTCTTTGCGGCGGGTGCCGTGCCCGGTGCTGCTGCCGACAACGAAGCACTCGTCTCCTGGCTCGCTTCACCTGGGCCCGCCTCGGGTACCGGTTGCTGCGCAGCTGACAGGCGGGACTTGACATATTGTTGCACATTTTCCCTTTGGTCAGTGGGCAGCATCCGCAACTGATTAAATTTCGGCCACAGGAATGTTGCAGCTTTGTGGAGATCAGTGACAGACTTGGCCATTTTTTCCTGCAACCAGTGCGCATGGCGTTGACGCACAGCCGCCAGCTGGGCAGTATCATTGGCATTTTGCTGGCAGTGGTGTCGGAGTCGCTCTACCCATAGCAGCGCAAGATGCAGTGTGGGATATTTGTCCCCCTCCAGTTCACGCTGAGCATCATAAAAGGGCTTCAAAAATGACACCAGCATGCCCAAAGTGTCGGGGGTTATTTTTTCAATCCTGTCACTCTCTCCACACGCTTCCAGTTTGTCCTGCAGCTCCGCGTAAATGTCACTGATGGATTTAAGGGTCAAATACACAGTGCTGAAGCGTGTATCTACCATCTGCAGGATGGTCTTTGAGAGCTGCGCTGTCATTCCCGACTGCTTTACATATCTGTAGAGACAATAAGAGAGCGTGCTGCTGTTACACAAATGAGTAGCCTAGTGATAATCATCAAACACAAACTAAAGACTCAGATTTTATATTACCTATTATATTATATTATATTATTATATATCACGGTCTTATTATGTTTTTTTTTCCTCTCCATGACGCATTTTTTTACTGATGTGACATAATCCAGAGCAACTTATAATAATAATAACTTTATTCAGGACTCAAAAAGGAAGGTATAAAGTACAGGTTTAAAAAAAATATATAGATATAGATTTAGGTTATAATAGGATACTAATATTATAAGAGTAAAACATTTCTACCGTAGCCTACTACTTTACCTGACAAGCGCCTTTGATGCTGTCACTGTTTCAGCAAAGTCAGGTGCCACCTGCATCAGTGCGTCATTATCAAGTGCATGGCGAAGGACAGTGTTGAGGACGTGGTCCATGCAGTCAAGTCTCGTGTATGACCTGAGAGCATAAATTACATTTGCCCCCTGGTCTGTAACCCAAACAATGTCTTTTAAAGACAGTGGGTCGAACCCGAACTTGGTGACCAAGAGCTTGACCAGCTCCCTCTTGATGTTATCGCCCGTTTTTTTCTCATCCACGGGAAACATTGCCGTGGTCAGATTCTTTTCGATCAATTCAAAATCTTCTGTAACATAGTGGCACGTTATTGACAGATAGTGAATCTTTCTGAAGTCATCTGTCCACATATCTGTAGACATTCCCACTTTTCCTCCTTTGTTCAGGATCTCTTTCACCTGCTTCGCAAGCTCTTCTCTTTTTTCCTCTGCCAAATTCCGACAGTGTGTTGCTACTGTGTTGGGAGATGGGAGGACAGAGCTTGCAGCAACTCTGCCATGTGTTGCACCAACATTTATGAGTTCCTGTGCAAGTTCTAAGAAGCCGTCTCCCTGAACAAAATAAAATGGCCTAATGTCCTTGGCGCACATGTAAACACATTTTTCTGTTACTGCCTGTTTTGTTTTAAGGGTGACATTTTTGGCAAGGAACTTCGTCAGCTGCTGTTGCGTTGTGGTGGTGGTCGAATCATGCCCACAGTTTAATGTATGGCGGCTCAGGCTGGACGACCCTGTTTTTTTGCTGTCATATTTCATCAGCACCTTGCATTTTAAGCATTGCACATAACCTGTTGAATTTCCATCAGAATCCAGCACCACTCCAAACACTTTCCAGACCTCTGATTTTCCCACTCCTCGACTGGCGACGGTGAATTCACCTGCGGCAAGTTTTCTTTTCACCAACGGCAACTCCATCTTCTTCGTCCAGGCTAAAAGCGTGCACGCAGCGGCGTCAGGTGGTCTGACACTCTGTCTGACCCCACGAGCCGCGATGCACGTTCGTTGCACACACAGCAGCCAGACAGACTTTCTTTACGGTGAACAGCATGATGCAGCGATGATTAATAAATGTTTAATTATTTTTTTTTTAATTAGCGGAAAAAAAAAAAATCCTCCCGAGGTCCGACCCGACCCGACCCGAGTCATTTGCTTATATTTTCGGCCCGAACCCGGCCCGAACCCGCGGGTGCCGTCGGGTTTGTCGGGCCGACCCGACCCGTTGAGAACTCTAGCTTGGATTACGAACATTGATCAATAGTTCTTCATATATGTGGTTGATTTGCTTGTTCGCAGAATTCAACGGTGACCGACAGGGCAAAAAATTTCAAGTCGGGTCAATACATGTTGGTGCACGGCACTGCAGACGGTAAACAATTTGATCTAAACCTGAGAATAGACAAACGGCAATGAAACGTTTATAAATCTGTATTAAAGGGATGGTTCAGAGTAAAATCAACCTAGGGTCCTTTGCACCATGACCTTCGAGCCAAACCCCCCCCCCCAGAAGCCTTTTTTCCCTTGGTTGAACATTATTAAAGTTAGAGCTTATTTAGAGGTATCAGCCGGATGGCTTAGTGCAGGCGCTAATGGATCCAAGGCTGTATCTCGTAAATTACCGCACTAATAATGCCCAGAATGGCACCAAAATTCTACAGTAGTACAAATAGGTTCTGTACTCATTAAACGAGGCATTGGAAAGTTTGTAAGTACATCAGGAGTTTATTTAAATAACACTGGCCTGACGGCTCATGCTACAGCTAACCCGGACGTCAACGTCACTTCAGTGGTTTGGGAAAAGCCCGTAGAAGTCCTGGCAGAAAGCGATGCATAAGGATGTAGTGTAACGACGCCCAGTTCCAGGAATACACTAATATTTTGTTGGTAGTACCAGTTTATAACAATTATTAGTTAACACTAAGTTGTCAACACTTCGGGAAAAATAATAATTTGTTGATACACTACATCCTTATGCATCGCTTTCTGCTTTTCCCAAACCACTGAAGTGACATCGACGTCCGGGTTAGCGGTAGCATGAGCCATCAGGCAAGTGTTATTTAAATAAACTCCTGATGTACTTACAAACTTTCCAATGCCTCGTTTAATGAGTACAGAACCTATTTGTACTACTGTAGAATTTTGGTGCCATTCTGGGCATTATTAGTGCGGTAATTTACGAGATACAGCCTTGGATCCATTAGCGCCTGCACTAAGCCATCCGGCTGATATCTCTAAATAAGCTCTAACTTTAATAATGTTCATCCAAGGGGAAAAAGGCTTCTGGGGGGGGTGTTTAGCTCAAGGTCATGGTGCAAAGGACCCTAGGTTGATTTTACTCTGAACCATCCCTTTAAGAATCTGATAGATTGACTGATATAAAACCTAGTGGCCTGACTTAGGAAAAAAAAAAAAAGGTACAAAAGCTGTCATTAGGGTGGCACCAATTTTGAAAGGTGTTCTGCCCCAGTGACAGCTTTTGTACCTATTTTTCTGGAATAAAAAAAAACAATTTCTTGACATGTTTTCTTGTCGTTTTGACTTCACTACTCCAGACAACGTCCACTTTCAGCAGGCTGCTCAAATTTCCAAGGCCCTGGTGGAAAATCAAGTAGACTTTGAAGCAATGGTGAGTATTAATGAATGGATGAAGGTGATGAAAAACATTTTAAATCGAGCTCTGACATGTCTTGCTTTCTCTAAAACGATGTAACTCTGTTTTTCAGTGGTACACCGATAAGGATCACAGTCTGTCTGGCAAAGCACGTTACCATCTCTACACACACTTGAACCATTTTCTGCAGAACTGCTTTGCTGAGAACAAATAAACGGGCATTGATGCGTCATGTAAACAAAAAATGTTCCTCTTCCATTGACAAAACACTGTTGATGACAGACGCTTTACATGTTAGTCTGTATATAGAACATCTTATGTTGATTTTGTATTGTTATTTTTATATTGCTTAACGTGATATTTTTATTAGCTGTTTTTTTGTATCACACATTGCTGTGATGGTAACTCACTTTACCAACATAAAAGTAAAATGAATGTAGTCTGACAGACTTTTGTCATGTTTCATATTTCTACATTTACACATTGATTGTGGAATCTATAGAGTTTATGCGCTTGTGTTTATGCACTGACTTCTATGTGTGATTTGAGCATGTCTGTTAGAAACCTGATCAACTGAAACATTCTGGATTTGGATGCCTTAGTATTCTGACTCATGTTTCATATATCCTGAAATCTGAACAAAATTAAAAAATACTGTGTGTGAAGGAAGGAGTCTGGATGCTTAACTTCATTTTATCTATTATACACTGCCAAAGTTTGGACTGAATTTGTTTCTCAAGAAACTCACTGCATAATTCCCATACTTCGATCTCGGGTTCATTTATTTGTTTTGTTTTTTTTGACAATTTTTTAAACATTTGACTGGTAGCATATACATAATAGTAGTCTATATCATGGTATGAACAGTGCCACCTGCTGGTTTAACTATTAAAATGTACGCCATATGGACATTGCCCAAGAGCTCTGATAATATCCTTCAAAACGTTTCTGAATTTAACATCACTGATGTTATAGATACATCAGCTGAAACCCACATGAATCAAACCCACATCACAATGACATTAACATTAACATTGTGGAATAATGTACAGTCAGCCAATCAGGACCTCAAGTGATGCTTTTAAAGGTTTTTTTTTTTTAACAAATAATTAGACAAAATATTGATTCGGGTTTCATTTATTTAATTATGCACAGACTGATAAGACAACTCACGTCATAGTTTAACACAGCACAGCTTAAAAACTATGAGTTTAAAATCAGTTTTCTGTAATATTTTTGGTTGTGATTATTCAACCATAATTCTATGGTTGATCTCTGGAATTCATTTCTGATCATTCGTCAGTCAAATATAAATATTCCTGAATAATGAACATTGTCTGAGGCACCGCTCCAGTAGGAAACCTGTTTCCAGCATAATGCTGATGTTCTGCCTCTTCACCGTCTCCTCAAATCAAATTAATATTTCCATTTATTTATTTATTCCATGTTTTTGCACCTAAACCACTCATGTGTGTCCAACTACTTTTTTGCACCACAGATTATGCTTTCAAACAGACCAAAGCATGATCAGAGTTGTCATAACTACTACAAAATCAATGTGCTGTTAAGAATCCTCAGGGGAATTAACAGTATAAATAATATAAATAAAATAAAATAAATAGAGTTAAATGCAATTACATTGATCTCTGTGAGACTGAGGCATTACGGTAACTAACACTTGATCCAATCTAAAGAATTTAGGAAGCATTTAAAAATAAAGACATGCAGCCTCAGTTTACGATGAACATTTCTATAATCAATGCATAAATAAATATAAATATGATGCAAATGACAATGGAACAGAACTGACATATATTCTACATAGTTAAAGTTCATGATATATAATTTTTAAAACCTAAAAGTTTATAGACACAAAAACGATTAAGAATAGTGAGGTTACTGAGAAAAGTTTAAATTTAATATTTATATCTAATGCAATGCAGACCTTTTTTAAAGTATGACTTAAATGTCCAAATACTTCCTGTTTGGAAGTATCAAAAAGGATACTTATTTTAGGATACCTATTTCCTTCCTAAAAAAAAAAAAAAGAAAAAAAAAAAAGAATATAGTGTAAAACTCCCGGATATCGTGACAGAATATATCAATTGATTTCTCACAAAAAGAAAGCAAGCTTTGCAGAGCACAAACATCACTTCCTGGAAATCTGACAATGTTTCTCATCCTAAAAGTACTTGTGCAATTATTTGCTTTAACAGGACAAAATCATGTTTGATTTTCCCCTAAAGTGACTTTTTGACCATTTCCCACCGTCTCTTTTTAAAACAGGTTCACAGTGCAAATACACTGATGCATTGAGATTAATGGATTGAAACTAATAAGTGTGTGTGTGTGTGTGTGTGTGTGTGTGTGTGTGTGTGTGTGTGTGTGTGTGTGTGTGTGTGTGTGTGTGTGTGTGTGTGTGTGTGTGTGTGTGTGTGTGTGTGTGTGTGTGTGTGTGTGTGTGTGTGTGTGTGTGTGTGTGTGTGTGTGTGTATCATGCCACCTGGGCATCACTATATAAGACTCAGAACATCAGGCTGGGACTGTGAAATCGCACTGGGAGCCAGGAAGGTGAAATCAGCGAGACAACATCAAAATCATTGAGTATATTTCTCCGTGACGACCCAACAAAAATCAAGGTGAGTCTGAGAACTCTTTGGCTCTATACTATATCTTTACAGGTAGAATGCATGAACGCTTTACTGAGTCGCTGTACGGTCTGCGTCCTCAGGTAAGATGATGGTAAGGATCTACTACGCCTTCATTGGACTTTTACTTCTCATCCTGATCCAGAGCAGCCTGCAGATTCCCATACAAGACACGGAAGAAAACACCAGGTACGTGCTTTTATTTCATTTTTTAATGGCCTCTAAAAATTTTGATTGTTCCCTTTACAATCAAACACAACCTGGGACACATTTAACCTCAAAATAAAAAAGGAACTCAATGGTGCTTTAAGAAAATCAAGCATCTTTTTAGGTTATTTTATTTTCTTTTAATGACAATTAAATGTCAAATTATTTCAAATTTTACTGTGAAATGTGCAATTTTATAGCTTCACAGACTATTACATGGCAGATCCAGATTCAACATCCAGCAAATATTTTATGTGAAATGTGTTTAACTGTTTAATAATTTCATAATGCAAAACATTTCTATGTCAAAATGAATGCATTATTCCTTTCTTTTTTGATTTTGGGGTGAAATGTGAGCCAGGCGTGCTCTTGATGGGTTTTTCTTTTTGGAGAATGACGTATATGACGTTGATTTTTCAGCTTTATGTCTGAGGAAGCACTATTTAATGACCCAAGAGAAGTAAACAACATGAAGAGACATTCAGAAGGCACGTTCTCAAACGATTACAGTAAATACCTGGAGACCAGGAGAGCACAAGACTTCGTTCATTGGTTAATGAACTCCAAAAGGAGCGGGTAAGTTTAGAAGGTCTGGAAATTCTTTCAAAAGATTTAAGAAAAAAAAAAATGACATCCAACCATATCCATCTTGAACTATTATAATTATTTTTTTATCTTTTTTACATGACATGTCAATCGTCGTGTAAGGGAAGTTGCATGAAAAAAAATATGAAATGTAATTATGAAAATAGAAAAATATGTTTTTCACTCATTGGAATTTAATTTCAAGTAATTCCCACATGACGTGAATACAGATTAAAAAAAATTATAATTTGAATTTAAAATAAAATTACCAAATGGTGATATTTAACCAAGTAAATTTACACTATCATTCAAAAGTTTTCACTTGGTAAAAAAAAGTATGTTTTTGAAAGAAGTCCCTTATGCTCACCAAGGCTGCATTTATATGATCAAAAATACAGCAAAATTCTGAAATATTATTCAAATTTAAATAACTGTTTTTTATTTGAATATATTGTAAAATGTAATTTATTCCTGTGATCAAAGCTGAATTTTCAGTATCATTACTCCAGTCTTCAGTGTCACATGATCCTTCAGAAATCAATGTTGAAAACAGTTGTGCTGCCATATTTTTATGGAAACAGTGATACATTTTTTACAGGATTCTTTGATGAATAGAAAGTTTTTTCAGCATTTATTTGAAATTGAAATATTCTGTAACATTATAAATGTCTTTACTCTAAAAAAAAACGGAAGTATACATGTATATAGTTTATTACAAAGAACATCAGCCTTTCTAACTAAACATGCGTTCTCCCCCAGAGTCCCCACACGACGCCACGCAGACGGCACGTACACCAGTGATGTCAGCTCCTACCTGCAGGACCAGGCGGCAAAAGAGTTTGTGTCCTGGCTGAAAACAGGGAGAGGGCGACGCGAGTGAGGATTCTCCACACACTGCCCTGCATAACTGTGATATTCTATGATACTCTGTTTTATAATGACTAGTGCTGTCAGTTCCATCGAATCATGCAAATAAACCTTTCATCAAATGAAGCACTTGGTCTTTTGGTTTTTGAGCGATTCTGTAAATCAATTTAAAAAAAAATACAACCTAGACTATGTTAAAAAAAAGTTCAGTTGAGAATAAAAGGGGTTAAAAATGGACTGCACATACATTGTGTTTTGTGCATTCAATTGTTGGCTTTTTGACAGTTAATTAATACCTGAATTTGTAGACGTATTTAAAAATCAAGGCATTTAAAAACCAAAAATGGTAATTTTTCTGTTTCAGTCTATGTCATGTTAATATTCTTACATATTGTTTGGTCTGTGTTTGGACATTTACTTTAGTTTTAATGATACATTATTTTGCTACTGTCACTTGCCCAATGTAAAATCTGAGTCTGAATGCAAAACCCATTGAGTAGCAGTTTAAGATGATAACCTTCAGTTCGTTTAACGTACGAAAATAATCTGACACATTTACCTCACTGTCCCTTTGAGAAAACATACAACATTCAGACTTCATAAGCAGTTATAACGCTATTTGTCAAGATGACACGCAAGCAAATGCTGCAAATCAAACACAATCCATGTGGGAAAGCAACTGCAATCAAACAGAATAACCATGTGTCAAATGGCTTCAATCATTCTGTCAGGATAACAAACAGAATTCAGAGTTCAGCTCCACTCAGGTACCTTTTCAAATGATCTTCCTCCATAATCCCTGAGGAGAACTTACTTCAGCGCTGTAAGCTGGCCCGATGTGTCACTTCTGCTTACCTTAGCGTATCTGACATGGCACTGACAGAAGATGGGAGTCGCTAAAGCCTTGTGGAAATGTGTCAATTATCCAGCACTGTCAGGCATCCTGGGGCCGCACGTCTCCGGTCCTTCAGCACTGATGCCAGAGATGCAGTCCGTCCTGGGAGCAGGTCTCTCTCTCTGAGCCGTCAGCTGATGCTACAAACCATCTGTTCGCCAAAAAAACACTAATATCAGGCCAGCACGTTCACTCCTTTTTAAAGGAGAACCTAAATATACTTAATAAATATAACAGTGGTTATTTGTCGAGACAAAATATTGCAAACTCCTCAAGCTACATAGGACTGATGCACTTGGAACTACTTTTATGATTATTATGGTCCATTATTCATAAATTTTGAGCTTGACAGCTTCCTATATAAAAAAAAAGCATTTATTTGAAATACAAATCTTTTGTAACATAAATAAATGTCTTTATTGTCACCATTAACAAATTTAATGCATCCTTGCTTAATAAAGTATTTCTTTTAGGGCTGTCAAACGATTAATCGCGATTAATCGCATCCAAAATAAAAGTTTGTTTTTACATAATACATGTGTGTGTACTGTGTATAATTATTTTCTATATATAAATACACACACATGCATGTATATATTTAAGAAATATTTGCATGTATATACTGTGTATATATATTTATATTATATATAATTTATATTATATATAAATATTTGATATATAAATAACACATTTTCTTAAATATATATATGCATGTGTGTGTATTTATATATAGAAAATAATTATACTCCGTACACAGACATAAATTATGTAAACACAAACTTTTATTTTGGATGCGATTAATCGCGATTAATCATTTGACAGCCCTAATTTCTTTCTTTAAAAAAATTATGAAATCTGTAACATAATAAACCTATGTGTTTGCATGTGTGTGGTCCTGGTAAATCCCATGTTATGAGGACAAAATATCCCCATAAAGATGGCAATATTCAAAATCCTTGTGGTGACACTTCTTTAGTCCTCATGAGAAAAACAGCTTATAATCATACTACGTGATGATTTTTGAAAATGTAACAATGCAGAAAGTATTTTTTTATATAATGGGTAGATTTAGGGTTATAAAAAAAACATTGATCAGCTAATATAAACAGAAGCTCAACTGACCCTGCCTGACGAGTGAGAACAAACCTCTTGCTGAAGCTCAAACATGATGCGTTAGATGAGAACGAACCTCATTGGTTCTTGCTGAAGCTCAAAGGTGCTGCGTAACACGCTGAACCTCAATGCTTGAGCTTCCATTTACCACATCTGATGTACGAGTTGATGAATGTTTATATGTGAATAACAGCCTAAATTTGTTCATCATATAAAGCAATCGAGTCTCTTCAGAAAATGTGGACTAAACCGCTCAATTCATATGGATTAGTTTTACGATCTCTTTATCACCTTTTTGAAGCTTCAAAGTGTCAGTTGCGTAGCTATCAATGGAGGGACAGAAAGCTCTCAGATTTCATCAAAAAGATCTTTATTTGTGCTCTGAAGATGAACGAACGTCTTACGGGTTTGGAACAACATTACTGTGAGTAAATGACAGAATTTACATTTTTGGGTGAACTAATCCTTTAAAGCAGTTAAAGAGCTTGTGTTTACATTTGCAGTTCAGTAGTGAATGTAGCTTGACAGCTCTATGGGACATTCAGAAATGTCGTTTTTATGTTATAGATTTTGATACAAGCCAAACACATTTTGTCCAATAACAATATTGCCTTGTTATTGAAACCATAACAACAACTTGCAACTCACCCTCGTAATTTAAAGTAAACAGGAACGACTGAATCGTCTTCTCGCTCCCCAAACAAGACAACTTCATTATGGTCAATGCGGAAAACCCTCCGCAAATCCCGCCCACAAATACACATGCCAGCAAACCAGATGCCAGCAAACACGAGAATACAAAGTGATTGACAGGCAGTGGGCGTTTCTGATTGGGTAAAAAGCACAGTATAGTCCTTTAACAAAAAATTTGAACATAGGCTAATATATACTTCTCATTATAAGGGACATATCATCATAGTTAGAGTCTTTTACTTATTGCAGCTATATTCATATGGAAATTTGCATTTATTAATTTAGTCTACATTTTATATTCATTTTGGCATTCATTTTATCCAAAGTGATACAATTGAATTTATTTGTATTAAAGATTTGCACACACCTAAAATGTGCACTTACTATCTCATTTCTCCTTATACTATTATACTTTTTTACTGCCTATTGTTTCTACCTATTCTTCTACTGACTTATCAAACTATTCTTATATAAATAATAGTTTCTATGACTTTTTTGACTTTTAAAACCCTTTTAATTTACACCATTTTCCAAATATTAGAGAGCTAATAGGCTATACAAAACACACACACACACACACACACACACACACACACACACACACACACACACACACAAAACAATTTTACCTATTAAAAACTATATTCCTAACCTCACTCATTGTCACTAAAGCCTCTCTCACACCACTTTATTTTGAAAAAAGATACATTATCAATTTGTTTGTAATATGGTAATTCAAAAGCAACCCTAAATTCTACCAATGATTTAAAAATAAACAAGTCAACATATTGACCCGCATTTTTACATCAATGTGTTTTCAACTTGGCTTGTCCCATTAAAAAATTGGCAAGCACACACTGTTTGTGCCACGACTGTACTTGCAACCAAAAATAATAAGGGTATTTTGTAAAAGAAAATCCCAGTTTCATAAACCATTTTCTTACTTTGGAAATCCAAAAATTAAAATCCCTCTAATCCCAAATAATATCCCAACCCTCTGGGCTTGTACATCAACTCAACATTTATTCTTAACAAATCTGAGGATGTTTTGCATTGATATATAATACTAAAAAATACAGTAAGGGTGGCCCCAAAACATATTTGTACATTAAGCCACACACGTATATTGTTGGATCACATCAAATAGGCTTATCAAAGTAATGAACTGTCACTGTATATCCACAATATAGAGCTTTATCATTCACTGTTGAAATCATCATTTATTCAGTCTATACTGTGTGTGAATAACATCAGCATTCATGCTCTGGTTTAATTATATCCAAATTTATGTTGATTTTTATTCATACAGGTAATGCCTTCTGATGTGTCAAATGAGTTAAAAGTAAAATTTAAAACTTTTATTGTCTTAATAAATTAGCAAAATCAGTACTTTAATGTCATGGTATGCTTAAAGCATTTAAGGCAAAATAATAATAAAGTATGTTTTTTAGAGAGTGAAAGAGAGAGAGAGAAAAGGTCTGTCTTTGTGTATTTGAGAAGGTGCAGTTTATTAAAGATTTCAACAGAAACATGATATAGGAAATACTTCATACAGGGACACATCCATATTCATATGGCAGAGCTTTTTATTTCACCGTAGAAGAAATAGCAGGAACAAAAACTTCAAATATGAAATACAAGTGCAAATGAAGGATACATATGCGATATCCCCCCAAAAAACAATTAAAGCACACAGTTAAAAGATCCCAAAGTCACACCACACAGACACACAGAGGATATAGTGATATTCCAGATAATTTACATAAACATCAACACACAGTCAAAAGAACTAGACGTGTTACTCCAGAAATATAATAGGACTTAAGCTTAAGTCAGAATAAACTGAAAATATTAGCATGATAACAATCAATCTCGTCTTTCAAAATCAAACCATCGGAGTGTGAAGCTATAATCCATACAAAACAAACATAAGAGCAAAACATATGCATCAATTTATGGTAATAATATAATATTACAGTATCTATGATTTTCTTGTTATAAATATGTATAGCGATATAAATGGCTGAAGTTACAGGTTTTTAAATGGAAATAATTAATTGTATGAGGAACTCAACATGCAACAAAATTCTAAAATCATTATTTGATGGACCTGTACTTCTAAAACACTATTGCTTTTTTTTTTTTTTTTTTATGAAAAGGGAATGCAATCTGTGTCTGAAGATGCATTTACAGTACAGTATCCAGATAATGCATTCAATTGCTTAAGAGATAATACAGACAGTCATTTTGAGGGGACAAATTACTGATGTGCAGCTGATATGATTTCAGATCATCATTATTAGCATGAAAACACATCTACGCTTTGGCATTGTGAGTATCAACATACAGCCTTCAAAATAGAGCTATGAACTCTTGGCAAGTCAGATAGAAATAATATTTACACAAGCAGCATTCTTAGTACAAATATTGCAAAAAAAATATTAATAGCTAAAAATGTATAGTCTATGATTAAGAAGTAATTCTCTGTTGCATAAATGCAAAGCGTTCAGCAAAATACAGTTGTTGTTTTTTATATATATATATATATATTTGCAGGTCTATCAGTAACTTACAATATGTTTTTATGCTTTTTATCCAGGTGTCTTACAGCAAGTACAGTGAGTGCAGGAAAGTGTCTTTTTGGTGGCAATATTGAATATATCGTCAAAAAGCTGAAAAATATCTTTTGTTTAGCTCACCTACTGTAGATATTGTCTACGTGTTTGTTTAAAACTGCATCTTTAGGGATGTGAAAGTTGTGCAGGAACACTTTTTCAAAAATACAAAACATATAAAATACTTCAGAGAGCATTTAAAATAAAAGTTTAAAATCCTGCCACACTTTTCTGCTCATCTTACACACACATGAACAATCAATATCTCCGCTTTATTTGCTGGTATTACTATTATGTATGTACAGACTTTACACCTAGAAGCTAAAAAGCTTAGCATTGTGATATACTTTAAAAATACAGAAACACAAGACGAGACTGGGAGCTTTATATGTGCGTTTACTTGTAAACTACCCATACTTTAAGGACAAAAATGCTGGATAATGTGTCCATAAGTTAGTTAAATTTGTAAAAACTTGTTGATAAGTTGTTCATAAAGCAAATAATGTTTTAAGCATAACACACCTGTGAAAGGTTTTCATTCAGGAGCTGGGTTAGGGGGAGAGTTTGTGTACAGTTTATTCTGATTCAAATTTGCATTATTAATACATGTGGCCGGTTGCATAAACTGCTTAGACTAGTCTTACAAATTAGTTATCTAAGCTTTGAATCAGAAAAGTAAGACTTATTAGCCCTAATTGATTGCTAGCTGATCAGACTAGTTCTCAAGACACAGTCTTAATGTAGCGGCTATGTTTATGCAACTGGCCTAAAAATGAAAATCTCTTTTATTTTCTTCATTTTTATGATCTATTCCTTTAAAAACCAATAGAAGTCTATTTGGATAGCTAGTTAAGAGTGTGAGTGTGAGTGAGAGTGTGTGTGTGTGTGTGTGTGTGTGTGTGTGTGTGTGTGTGTGTGTGTGCGCGTGTGTGTGAACACAGTGTATCAGATAAGTCAGATTCTCATATCTCTTCTTTCCATGGACGCTTCTTGTGCGCTCTCTTATTAGACAGGCTGCAAAATAACATTAAAAAGATAATTAGTTCACTTGAATTAACCTTAATGGCAACAGTTCAGTGTGTAATGAGTGTTTTTATTGAATGTTAATCAGTTTGGCAAATCCAATTAATTTTTTTCCATTGAAAAACTGATTTTAATTATACTATAATATCCTTTCAATTATTAGCTCAGAGTCTTCCTGTAGATAGCCACAAATTGACTAATAAAGTAAACTAATTAATAAAAACAGGCTCCCATGAAGCATTGCAAATGATATTGTGCAATGCACTTCAAATATGTGGTATTTTATATTGTTCCATCATTGCTAATTTCATTTGCTAGTTTTTTTCCTCATAAAAATCGTAGAAGTCTTGTGCATTTGTTGTTTTTTCCAAATACTTCAAATCAAAGTCTATAATATTTTGATTTATATTGGAGCTGGCTGGTTTTGTTGATGCATCAGAACTTGCATCAGAACACCAAATGCCTATGAAGAAAACACATTTCTCTGTTGCACATGCCATTTAGTGAGTTTGCTAGATTTATCTAATGCATTTATGTCAAATAGACTTTATGTGCAGAATATTTCCCTCTGAATTCATTGTGCATGATGATCTTAATAATAGTAATTAATAATAATAATAGTAGTAATGAGCAGACCGGACACACATTCGTGTTCACGGCTGATTAGACATTATTCTTGTCCAAGTAGTAAAAAAACAACAGCAACAACAACAAAAGACGATCACATGCTGTCTATCTTTGTCTGACACTTCCAGAGAGATGTGAATGATTTATTGTTTTCGACTGACTATCTGGGTTGGAAAATTGGGGTGAATTCAAACATTCTTGGAGAGACACATAATGGTAAATGTCTGTTCCAGATGGATTACAATCAACGCCGCCAATTTGGTCAAAATACTTGTTGCCATGCGAAGAAAGACGAGATGAGATCCTTACGTGACGTGGGATGTTGCTATGAGAACACTCACCTTTGGGGGCTCAGCCTCTACATGCTTAGGAAAGGAGACAGAGAAAAAAGATATCATGTTATCATGCAAAATAATTGGATTAAAAAAGTCCAATTTGTACACACGTTTCCAAACAATGACCTTTAAAGGTGTAGTAAACATTAATGCACAGAAAACTAAGGGTGTGTTCACGCTTGGCATGTTTGGTTGGATTAAAACGAACCCTGGTGTGATCGCTCTGTTCACGTGAATAAGTGTGAACGTTGCCATCCGAACCAAACACACGGTCCGAGACTCTTGAGGGTGTGTTCACACTTGTAGTTCGGTTCGCTTGGTTCGTTTGGTCCGGACCAAAAAAAAAAGTCCTGGTCCACTTAATGTTCACATTGGCATTTTCATCACATAAACCTAAAGATACCGAACCTAAAGGCAAAGGGATGTTCACAGCCTGATTGGTCGGCTTTTATGATGTATTGCCTATTTTGAGACTGAACTTACCGAACATCCAAACAATGCTGTGTTCTGGGCTAAATGCACTCGTTGTATGTGCGTAGCTACATGTGGTGGTATTTTGACCAGCTGAGAACTTATAAAATGTGTAAAGGAGTCAAAACAGCGTCAGGAATCCCTCCGTTACACACACACACACACCAAGATTTGCTGTGAGGAGACGCGGTTCTGATGCCTGTAATGAACTGAGACAACATCACGACTATGACGAGAAAAACATATATGCTTGAGCATAACTACCGAACCTAAAGATACTGAACCTAAAGGATGTGTTCACAACCTTATTGTCCGGCTTTTTATTACATATATTTTGCAACAGAACTTATCGAATGTACAAAACAATGCTGTTTGCTGGGCTAAATGCGCTCGTTGTATGTGCGTAGTCGACATAAGATGGTATTTTGACCAGCTGAGAACTCGTGAAGAGCTTATAAAATGTGTAAAGGAGTCAAAACAGCGTCAGGAATCCCTCCGTCACACACACACACACACAAACCAAGATCTGCTGTGAGGAGACGCGGTTCTGATGCCTGTACTGAACTGTGACAACATCACGACTATGACGAGAAAAAAAACGTTATGCTTGAGCATTCTGTCCTCTTTAGAGTCTCATCTTCCTGTTTTTGGTCCGTGTTGCGTTCATATTTCAGTCGAACCGCACCAGAGTTGGTTTGGAAGCGGATCGAGACCCATCTTTTCACCAGGGTTCAGATGGCAGCATTCACACTTATTCACACTAACAGAGCAATCGCACCAGGGTTTGTTTTAATCCAACCAAACATGCCAAGTGTGAACACACCCTGAAAAAATGGGTCTCGATCCACTTCCAAACAAACTCTGGTGCGGTTCGACTGAAATATGAACGCAATATGAGACTCTAAACAGGACAGAATGCTCAAGTATTTCTCGTCATAGTCGTGATGCTGTCACAGTTCAGTACAGGCATCAGAACCGCGTCTCCTCACAGCAGATCTTGGTTTGTGTGTGTGTGTGTGTGTGTGTGTGTGTGTGTAACGGAGGGATTCCTGACGCTGTTTTGACTCCTTTACACATTTTATAAGTTCTCAGCTGGTCAAAATACCATCATATGTCGACTACACACACACAACAAGCGCATTTAGCCCAGCAAACAGCATTGTTTTGGACGTTCGGTAAGTTCTGTTGCAAAATATATGTAATAAAAAGCCGGCCAATCAGGTTGTGAACACGTCCTTTTGCCTTTAGGTTCAGTATCATTAGATTCGGTAGTAAAATGCCAATGTGAACGCTAAGAGGACCAGGACTAAATGTTTTTTTGTTTTTTTTGGACCGGACCAAATTAACCAAGCGAACCGCACCACAAGTGACAGATATTTTGTCTACAATCCCTGTAAATACTACAGTAAAACAATGATGAATTAATCTGGACCTTTCAATTTGAACTCTGCAAGCATCACTGGTTTGAATAAAGCCGGATACACACGGTGCGATTTGGTACGAAAAAAATGTTTGTCTGAGACACATTTTGAGAATCTTAAAAGATTCCTCTGATCCTAGGCCAAAATCTGAAGTCTTTGATCGCTCGACTTCTCGTACGACAGCATCAAATACCAAAAACCAATAGGAGTGCAGAGCCTGAAGACGCAATAAGTGCAACAACAACAAACCACCGCTTGCTCCACACACATCGTCTTCATTTTTTTCCTTTCAAGACAAACTGAGACAGTGTGACATGGCTTACAGTGGGGATCATATTCTTACAGTCTGACAAGAAACATTATAAATCGTACAGTGTGACTTTTAAACTCCAGCATGTAACTCGTTCCACACTGTTTACAGCCAAGTGCCATAAACATGAACGATTCTTCAATCATGCGGCTGCTGGTTGCAGAAAGATACCAAAAACATTTCATATGAAAATGAATCCGAACCTTTTTGGATCATTTTTGGAGTTGACGGTGTTCCAAGTACTTCCAAAGGAGCCTCGGGACATTTCATCAGTAATGTTGACAATAGAAGGATCATCTCTGAAAAAAGTATCATATTAATATAACATGAAATCTGACATTAATATTCAGGTGTGTGCATGAAAACAATCATAAAATATGAAATTCAGAAGACTCAAAATTGTAATATAATAGTGAATGCTTGACAATCGCTAATTAATAAATGTTAATATTTATCATTTGTAGCTTTTTTTTAAAACGTATCACTGGAAGATTTGTAACTGTAATATTTCTAGATTTATATTACTTCTCTTGAATTTATATAACTCTCTTCTTCTTGAATTAGTTCTCTCTATTCTCTTGTGTATATATGTAAAGTATGTATGTATGTACTGTAAGTATCCATACCAAAGACTTTAGATATGCAAAGATGGTGCACTTATATTACTATGAATGGGAGAAAGTGCAAAACGCAACATGGCGGAATAAGCCCCGCCTTCTAAATAAAAGAGCCAATCACTGAGACTGCACATGTGCATTGGCTGGTCCAGCCTGAAAAATGCAATTTTTTTAATTATGATTTAGTTCTGTCAGGCACTTCATATATACAGTAGAACCTCGCACTGGATCATTTTATGAATTTAGTCTGAATTATTGAATTTAAATTTGATGAATTATAAGCAACCTTTATCACTAGAAAACATTTAAATAACCCATTAAATATGAAAGTACGCATTAATTTAAGACATTTCTCATTTTGCCAAAAAGGATTCTTTAAAATTGAGTCAAGAACACGAGTTCTGAATAGAACCCCATTGAAGAGTGTGTGTTTGTAGTTCTATATAGAACCCCACTGAAGAGTGTGTGTTTGTGCACACTCAAAGTCGTGTTTTACGGAACCCATGGATATCACTGAAACTATGGCCTTACTGTTTTAATAAGCCAACAAAAACTAGTATTGCTTGCTATTGTGAGGATAAGTTAGGAAAATCTGGTCCATACTTGTAATGTCCCTCCAATGGCACTTGTACGATTCCTTCTTCCTCTGCCAAAATACTCTGCTCCTCCTGGCAGTAAACAGAGAGAGAGAGAGAAAGAGAGAGAGAGAGAGAGAAAGAGAGAGAGAGAGAGAGAGAGAGAGAGAGAGAGAGTCTTATTCCCATCCAGCCAAAGAGAACTTCAGAGACCCTTTGAGATTAAATAACTTTGCTGAAGGACATTTTGGCAGATCAATTCCTGTTCCATTTGTTTGGCATGAAACGAATGCATTGAGACACTGAGGTGGGTGAATCGGGGTCCCTCTATAAGAAACGAATCATGGCAATTTTAGCAAGAGTAAAGCATGAGATTATTTGCCAGGGGGTCAGAAAGTCTCTGAATGCAGGAAAAACAAACTGTAAAACTGGAGCACAAATCAGATCTCCTCATTAAAGCAGGACCTCCGTGAGTCCTCAAAATCTCATCCATTTTCCTCTCATTCAGCTTATATAAATAAACTCATGTGGAATCATTCAGTTATATAGAAATCATCTTCCAAATACTAATTACTTGTGGTGTTATGGGTCCAAACAGTCAAGTTTTTGTAGCAGGTTATTATCCCCCCTATTATCTATTTTTCTTCTTCAAAACAGCTTTGTCGCTCTGTGGCAAAAAGTCACCAAATTCTGCATGGGGGTTATTTCAGTGGCAAAATGTAATAATCTCAATTATGTGATGGATTAGAGCTGCCTAGCAACAAAAGTACAACAATATGAAATATAAATGCTCAGTACTGCTGGCCGGTTTGAGACATTCTGTGTGAAATTCTCCTTTTTTTCAGCTCTTCCATGTTTTTCCTGTTTTTTTTTTTTGGGGGGGGGGGGGGGGGGGGGGGGCATTTAAAACATGTAACCATGCAACAGATTTGCGTAAAACTGGGCATGCATGCTATCTGGATATGTAACTAACTAAATGTGAAGGAATAGTTCACACATATTTGCAGAGTATTTAATTATAATTGTTGTATTTGGTAATTGTTGTTGTTGTTTTTAACTACTTGGACAAGAAAATTGTCTAATCAACCATGAATATGAATGTGAGTCCGGTCTGCTTATTATTATTAATTATTATTATTATTATTTTGATCATCATGTGCAATGAATTCAGAGGGAAATATTCTGCACATAAAGTCTATTTGACATGAATGCATTAGTTAAAAGTAGCAAACTCACTAAATTGCTTCTGTGCAACAGAGAAATGTGTTTTTCCTATTTTTTTACTTCATAGGGATTTGATAAATGCATTGAAGCCAGCCAGCTCCCAGATAAATCAAAATATTATAAACTTTGATTTATATTGTAAAAACAACAAGTGCACACAAGACTTACAGTAATTCAAATGTACAGTTCATGTTGTAATATTTTGAAATCTGAAAGCCTGGCTTTGCCAAACCGCTCGAGTGATTACGTGATTTATTTATCCAATGAATTATGTACATTTGGATTTATGAAATGTATTCTGCTGATGTTTAATAAATAAGGCTCAATATCAATAAAAGCATGAGTGAATGTCATACCGCTCAAATCCAACAGAGGGCATTGCATTCAAAAGTTTGGGATCAAAATGTATTTCTTTTATAACAGAAATTAATATTTATTCAGCATTATTATACATTAAAGTGATCAAAAGTGACAGTAAAAATTTTTAAAATGTTTCAAAATATTCTATTTCAATTAAATGCTGTTCATTTGAACCTTCTTTTCATCAAAGAATCCCGAATCAAAATGCATCACGGTTTCAACATTGATTATAATAAGAAATTGTGCTTGGGCAGCAAATCATCAAATAAATGCATTAGATACTTCTCTCTTAAACAATAACAAAACTTTTGAACAGTACTGTTAATGATTTTCATGATTTGATTAGAAGCCTTTTAAACCCTTCTTCTTCGATGTCAGGCACGTCTGTGCATTTCATTAACTCTTTCTGTTCTGCGTGGACCTTGTAAATTGCCGCTTGCATCCAAATTGCAAGTGCTTGTTCACAGTGAATGTTACAATTTAGATTACAAATGGTAAAGCTCACCTCTCGCTCAGCGTCCTCCAGTTTCTTCTTCTTGCTCTCGGGCATGAGGTCATCGAGCCAGCTGAGCTCTCTCTTCGTGAAGAAAACATCCAGCAGCTTCCTTATAAACACCAGCGCCAACACCTGCCAGGAGCACATCTCTAATTCAATTATCACATATTTCACCAGAAACATTCATCAAAACAGTTAAGAGAGGCAATTACACTGGCAGAGAAAACGTCTGACTGACTATCGTAAAACCTTATGATTAGTTTTGTGCCTGTGAATTTCTTCACTAAATTAAAACTATACATTTTAATGGACTGAGAGGAGATTTAGTATATATACCTTTGACTGGTGTTGCAAATAAACTTGGTTGGTTGCAAGAATTCTCTGTTTTTTTAAACAGGCAAGCTTTTCAGAAATCTACTGTACGATGGGTGAAATTAGTTGCATACTGTGGTATTAGCAATATAAGTATAATATGTTAAAGGGGTGGTTGAATATGATTTCACTTTTCTAATTTTAGTTAGTGTGTAATGTTGCTGTGTGATCATAAACAACATCTGCAAAGTTACAACACTCAAAGTTCAAAGCAAAGGGAGATATTTGCATTTAAAGAAATCGCTTTTTAAGGACTACAACAAACGGCTGGTAGAGACTACACAAGCTTTCTTCCGGGTTAGTGACATCACCAACACTAACATTTACATAAACCCCGCCCCCTGAACACGATTTATAGATTATCAAGACAGAATTTGCTAATCAATGACTAGAAAATAACTACACATAACTAATCATTCAGAAATGTCCTGTTGCTTCTACATGTTGTCACTTCTTCTTGAGTCTCTCCATCATTGTCTGACTCCGGTTTGAACATAAAAGGCTAAAAGTTTTTGAAATTTTCAGTGCATGTGTGTGTGAGTGCAAGCTGTTGTAGCTCCGCCCCCTGTGCCGGGGGCAGCAGCTCATTTGCATTTAAAGGAACAGACACAAAACTGTGTTTTTGCTCACCCTCAAAAAGTGACAATTTTAACATGCTTTATAAAAATATCTGTGGGGTATTTTGAGCTAAAACTTCACATACACACTCTGGGGACATCAGAGACTTATTTTACATCTTGTGAAAAGGGCATTATACCACCCCTTTAAATATATGTTAAACATATACCATCATTGGGAAGACGATGGCAGCCTTGGAGGTTTTGATGACCCAGAGGAGAACCAGACAGCTGAGCTGGACGATGGTGAACAGGTGAACCTTTCGCAGAGGAACGTGTCTCAGGTAAATGAAGTCTGGCTGGTGTTTAGCAGGCATCCCGAACAATCGCACACGATCAAAAAACTAAGAGGACGACAAATAAGTATATTAGAGAAGTTTTACAGTTTACTGCAATTTGATATTTTTATTTCTCTATATCAGCTAATAAATAGGAAGTCTCATTTATCTCATATAAATTTCTCATTTTAAATTAGTTTAATTCGATGTGCTAAAATAACCTAAACTGAAATATAAATTAGTAAAAAATTATATTGACATATTATTTAAAAAAAAAAAAAAAATACTACAAATGACAAAAACACACAAAATCACTCAAACGTTAACTAAAATTAAAATCTTCAGTCTAAAAAATAAAAACGGAAATATGAATAAATACTATAATAGTTTCTCAATAATACTAAAATAACACTGTTTTAAATATTGTTGTGGAGCTATTAACAACTAAAAAGTAAAATTTCAATTCATGTTTGAAAAGTTGGAAATGCTTCACTGTTTTCTAACCAGACGAGATGTGATAAGATTCCAGAAAAAAAGCAATTTGTGTGCGACGACACTACATGACAAAATCAGTCCGAAATCACAGCCAATCAGAAGAGTGTGTGGGTGGAGTCTCTCATTGCACTCGCAACAAAATGATTAACTCAGGGCACACACAATTATTTTCATACTCACAGTAGATGCTTTTAACATTAAGCAAAGCACATAAACAGCACCTGAGATTATCACTGTCATTCTTTGCATGTAATAGAAATAGAAAATCGTTGTGTATATCACCATTGAAGCCGGTTATGACTAAAACTCTGATTAACATGTAAAAGTTGGCTTTTATCACGTCGCAGCATCGCTTCACGTCTGGTTAAGACACAGTGTTAGATAAACAGACGTTGTCTATGGTGTCTTTACCTGTATTCCTCTCAGTGAAGATGCACCCATGTAAAGGAAAACTCCATACAGCACCGGCATTGGAATGAACTAAGGAGACAATGTTAAAAAATAAATTGTACAATTAGTTCTTCTCCCAGAGGTCCTCATATAATCTCAAAAACAATCAAATGCTCTTGAGAATCTGAAGCTCCGCCCCCTATATTATTGATACTGAAGCTGCGGCTGAAAATGATCACACATTTACTATTTTCTACATGGTGAATGGCACATAGTGCACTATATAGGGGATAGGGAACGATTCAGACAGTGCAAATATGCTTTGCATTAGGGCGAATGAAGTGTGGTTGGTTAGTGTCACATGAATCGCATCAGCTCCGGTCCAGAGACACGACAGCACAGAGAGGATCATGTGATCGAGTCGCCGCAGACCAGAAATCGTATCGGATCCGTTTGAATTCTGCACAGAAAGCTATTTTTTAAAGCGATATGGAGGAGATTAGGAGGAGAAACGGTTAGAGATAAGGAAGGAAAATGCGGCTTTACTGAGCTCAACAGCTCTGACTGAGCTGTGATATAAACTAAATGCTATTGGCTATTTAAATAAAGGGGCGGAGCTGATCAATATATCCCGCCCTGCCTTCTTGTTTCAGAGGAAATTACGTCCACACATTGATTGAATCAGGGCACTTCAGCGGGCCTTTAAGATCCGTTTTGGTCAATCAGATCACAAGTAGACGAGGGAGACACATTCCCGTTTACACCTGGTGTTTTAATCCGTCTCTTTTGTCCTGATTTCTTCGAGGGCGGGTAAATGTATGTTTTCTTTTCCAGACCTTTCAATCTGATGAACAAACTAAGCTCGCGTAATTTACATATGGACATGACAGGAGACACGGAAAAACACACAGAGAGCATCAGCTTTAGTTTCTTTGACAGCCGCAGTGTGAGTGTGTGTTAGAAATCAGGAATGGTGAGAGAACATTGTGCTCGGTGTGTTTTTCATCTTCAAACCAAACTTGGGTCTTCAGTCGACACAGTTTAAATCCCGTCTGGCTAGAGCGCTTCCCATAATGTTACGTGTTAAGTCAGTAGGCAGAGAGTTTGAACACATTCGTCCACATGAGCGTTTACACTATGAAAGCAAACCAGTCGAATGTGTTTTCAACTCCCTCTGGAAGTGTCTGAAAGTGGACAAGCTCAAAGCGTTTAGACCCCGTTTACACCAGTATTTAGCGTCGTCCACTTGTGATCCGATCGACCGAAACGCATCTTACAGTTTTTTCCAATTGCTAACACACTGAAATGACATGCACAGCACAATTATTTAAACTGACACACAGAGAGCAAAACCTCCTCTCAAGTCTCTAAAGGTCTAAACACATTTTCTGCTTTACACACATTTTGCCATTCAAAATGGCACTTTTTAAACACACTGAACACGGTTCTCTGCATAACACACAACAATCTGACATAAAATCACATGTTTGCCATTTCAAAACACTGCCATTCAAAATGACACTCCATGAGCTGATGTGTGTGTGCCAAACACCTCAATGCGTAATTGTTAACACATATCTTTTTCAGTTTATTGTTTTTTGTGAGCATATTTTTGTTCAATCCAATGTAAATATATCTGCAGTGCATATGTTGCACTGACTTGTTTGATGAAAAATAAAAAAATAAATGTTTCAATAGCATGTGTGTGTATCTGCAAATATTTCTGTGCATGTGAACTGCTGGATGTTTTCTGTGCATGTGAACAAGAAGAATTTTCTACAATTTGAACTATTTTAGTATTATTGCAAAGCATACAAAAGATGAGAGTGCTTTTCATTATGCCCAACAGTGTGTAGTTGGTTAGACAAAAATCCGGTAATATTTGAAGTGTGTGCCATTTCGTGCAAAAGTTTGATTTTTATAATGCTATATGTAGTTTTGGTTGCAGGTATTTTGCAGT
>CM040823.1:4135000-4157500 GCA_022828995.1 Vimba vimba | reverse complement strand
TGTATTCTCAGTTCTGACCTGAACTTCCAGAGCCTCCCAGAAGATCTCCGGAGCCGAGATGTTGTTCTGCTCCCAGTACAGAAGGGTGGCATTGCTGGGGTTTGCAGGTTCAATACAGGAACACCTAAAGAACAGAAGCATCCTTTTAACTTGCTTTGCTATAAAAAGAGGTTAAAGGGGTGGTTGAATATGATTTCACTTTTCTAACTTTAGTTAGTGTGTAATGTTGCTGTTTGAGCATAAACAACATCTGCAAAGTTACAACGCTCAAAGTTCAAAGCAAAGGGAGATATTTGCTTTTAAAGAAATTGCTTTTTAAGGACTACAACAAACGGCTGGTAGAGACTACACGACATTCCTCCCAGGTTAGTGACATCACCAACCCTAAAATTTACATAAACCCCGCCCCCGAACACGATTTATCAAGACAAAATATGCTAATCAGTGACTAGAAGATAACTACACATAAGCTTCATAAATTCATCAACTAATCATTCAGAAATGTCCTGTTGCTTCTACATGTTGTCACTTCTTCTTGAGTCTCTCCATCATTGTCTGACTCCAGTTTGAACATAAAAGGCTAAAAGTTTTTGAAATTTTCAGTGCATGTGTGTGTGAGTGCAAGCTGTTGAAGCTCCGCCCCCTGTGCCGGGAGCAGCAGCTCATTTGCATTTAAAGGAACAGACACAAAACGGTGCGTTTTTGCTCACCCTCAAAAAGTGACGATTTTAACATGCTTTATAAAATATCTGTGGGGTATTTTGAGCTAAAACTTCACATACACACTCTGAGGACATCAGAGACTTATTTTACATCTTGTGAAAAGTGGCATTATACCACCCCTTTGCATTAGTTTCTATAATCTTGGTGTCCATTTCATTCTGTTCTTCATTAAGTTGTGTGTTCACCTGTAAGTGGTGAGTTTCTGCAGATTGTTGTTCATATTAATGGGATACGTCTCCCCGAGATGAATGAGCTTCTCCAAGGCCTCATAGATGAAGATGATGCAGATGAGCGAGGCGAAGGCCTCCTCGGTGAAGCGCGTGATGTAACAGACGAGTGAACTGGCATCCGTGGCCACCAGTAGCAGACAGAGGAACGCCGTCCACAGCCCGATACAGGTCCTGAGGGACAGGTACGACAGCCCGTATTCCCTGCAAACACACACACTGTGAGCCCGTATTCCCTACAAACACACACACCGTGAGCCTGTATTCCCAGCAAACACACACACACACAGACCGTGAGCCCGTATTCCCTGCAAACACACACACCATGAGCCCGTATTCCCTGCAAACACACACACAGTCTGAAGCTCAGCCTTGTGTACTGGGAGTTATTGGGGATGTAGACCTTGCTAAGAGGTTACTAAGGTATTCTGAGTGGTTGCTAATGAGTTTCTAGGGTGTTCTGGTTGGTTTTTATCTATCTATCTATCTATCTATCTATCTATCTATCTATCTATCTATCTATCTATCTATCTATCTATCTCTTTCTAATATCTATCTGTCTCTCTACCGTTCTGTCTATCGTTCATTCTATCATTCTATCAAACGTTTGTTCTATCATTCTATCTAACATTCTATCTATCTATCTAGATGGATGGATAGATGGGATGGATGGAACTAGAGACAGAACTAGAGATAAATGAAAGAACGATATATAGATAAATCTAGAAATAAACAATAGAATGATAGATAGAACGAGAGATAAAATGATAGATAGACAGACAGACAGACAGACAGACAGACAGAAAGACAGATAGACAAACAGATAGATAGATAGACAGATAGACAAACAGATAGATAGATAGATAGATAGATAGATAGATAGATAGATAGATAGATAGATAGATAGATAGATAGATAGATAGATAGATAGATAGATAGATAGATAGATAGATAGATAGATAGATAGATAGATAGATAAAACGATGGCGTCAGATAATTACATTATCTAAAACAATTAATATAAATAATGTTCTTTAATTTGTTCAATTTAAACAAGTGTTTGCAATAAGCAATATAAAAGATCAGAGCAATGGCATTAAACATACTTGCAGAATTTGAACAGTATTTTCTCAAACACCAGAACGGGTCCAGTGCTGCCCAGTATAGTGAGAGGCTGTCCGGCGAACAGCGAGTACGCGATTCCAGTCATCGAGGCTCCAAACAGCGACTCAATGGCACTCTGGGAAGAGGGGAGAATATCTTCAAAAAAACTCCTTTATATGACTACATTCATATTAATGAAATTATTGCTGACTCAGATGCAGACCCAGACACACGTGTACAAAAAAAGTGAAAGTGAAGTATGTGCTTTACATCAAGGACAGCAATGGAAATACGGTTTTTTTTTAGCTTTATTGCGTTATCCTTAAAAATTTGTGTATTTCACTACTTTCTTTGCCTACACTGTAAAAAAAATATTGTTGGATTGACTGAAAAAAGTATCCTGATTGCATTAAAATTCTGAGTTCATTGAAATTAAAAAATTTAGTTCATACAACAAAGGAGATTGGTAATAGAAACTCAAAATATTATGCTATCTGAATTACATTATTTAAGTTGATTTGACCAAATATAAAAAGTTGTGATAACAAATCATGAAAATGAGTTTTTACAGTGTAATAAATCAAATCAAATCAAATCAAACACATGGTGTTGATGTGATCTTACTATGCGTCCCTCGGTAGCTTCTCCCAGCAGTCCTCCGAAGGTGATGACCGGGGACATGCACGCGCAGTACAGGAACAGGAACGAGGCCAAACACTGCAGGCTGAGCGCATCGGTGAAATCTGACAGAAAGTGAGGAGCCTTCCTCTTCACATCCAGAATTAATCCACCGAAAAACCTGACAAAACACACCAGACACACAAGATTACTGCCTTCTGAGCCGCGGAAAGAGCTGGAAAACTGGCTTCGACTCAATTCAGCGCACATTCAGAGCCGAGTTTTATTCCGTAGAGAAGTATATGCACAATAAACAGTAAAAATAAACAGTATTTTCATGACAATTAAATGTTTTCCTTCCAAATTGTCATTACTATTATGCAAAAAAATATATATTTTAATATTACTTAAATTTTAATTTTTACAGTAATGTATTATATTACAGTAATGATGGAAATTAAAATGTAAAATATCAAGATGCATGACAGTAATGGGAATTTGGGAGGGGAAAAGTGCTTAGTTCTCATGAAAATAATGTCACAATTATTGAGACTTTTAATGTCACAATTATTGAGACAATTATTAATGCACCTAAAATTTTCAAACTATTTATTGTTTATTTTGGAGTGCAGAGAAATTGGTGCAAATCACATTTCTAACATTTTCCTAAGTAAAAAAAAAAAAGTTTATCTATGGGATAGCTTTTCTCCATTTGTCAACAAACATGTGGAATATTCCTTGCATTAAGCAACAGTTTTCATTTTTTTACAGTACTGTATTATATTAATGAGAATAATGGGAATTAAAAAGATATTCAGATATACTGTACAATATCAAGATGCATTTCAATAATGGGAAATGTGCTTAATTCTCATGAAAATAATGCACATAAAAAACAGGCTTAATTTTCAAACTATTATTTCTTTTCTTTTTTCTTTTACTGTGTAAATTTTTCTTGCAAGCCACACATCTTCTACTAACATTTTCCCAAGCAGAAAAGTAATTTTATCTATAGGAAGGCTGGAGGATGGATTGTTTTTCTCCATGATCCCGACACATATGTGGAATATTCCTCTCAATAAGTCACGGCTTTTCTGACCAGCGCTGTTTCACAGCAAGTCTGGCGCGTCTTGCATATGAAAAAAACAGTTTCATTATATATATATTTTAATTTAGTAAATGCTAAATACAATTCATAGTTTGTAAGAAATACAACAGTGAATTTTCACACTTCTCTGCCATTAACTGATGTGGCAAAAATTATGTATAAATGTATAAAACTGAAATCAATTTAGTACATACATATATGGTAAAACACTTTTAATTCAATTTTGTGTTTAAAAAAAGTCTTAATATTTGGCAGTCCAGTTAAAGAAAGAGATGATAAAATCACAGCAGATATTATGTCCAGTGCATTTGCCACTGTTAATGTAATCAAGTCGAAAGCATTCAGTATTGTACATAGTATCTGTCATTGCACAATTTAGAAAATATAGCAGATCATCCAGGTATTCCATGCATACAGAAAATCCACATATTGTGCACAGTATAGATAGTATATAAGGCAGACATACTGTAAAACCAGAAAGAAATATTAATTAGGGCTGATCAGATATGACCATTTGGGAGAAAAGAGCCATCTGAGAACAGAAGGGGATTATTGTTGTGAGAAGAGAGAAAGTCACTCAAAGTTGTGAAAACTGTCACTCAACAGGAAGAGTGTGACCAAATGTCAAACATGGCATCTGTCCAGTTCACTGGAGAGTTGAAAACCTGGTCTTCAGTGGCACGGCTCTCGGTTACATCGAAGTAGACAATGAAACCATCATCTTCAATGATCTGCATTATTATGTGCTCTTTATCTGTCATAATGAACATGACGTGTTCCGCTATTTTGGTTTCTGAGAGGATCATTTATCTTTTTCAAGGTTCATGAGACTTAATTGAATTAAGTTGTGTTATGTTAAGCATTAACTTCGAAATAGGAGTATAGACCAACAAAATGTGAATAACAGCTCAGATCATTTGGAAGAATTTGATGAGAAATTAGTGAGTTCAGATTGATTGTTAAAGGGATAGTTCACCCAAAAATTATAATTCTGTCCTCATTTACTCACCCTCATGTTATTCCAAACCTGTAAGACTTTCGTTCATCTTCGGAACACAAATGAAGATCTTTTTCATGAAATCTGAGAGATTACTGTCCCTCTATTGACAGCTACGCAAGAAATAAATAAATAAACTAAATGTCAACGTCAGGTGTCAAAGGCCAAGGAGAAAAGGTGGGTTTTAAGAAGCGATTTAAAAACAGACAGTGAAGAGGCTTGTCTAATGGGAAGAGGCAGATCATTGCACAGTTTAGGAGCTGCCACAGCAAAAGCACGGTCCGCCCTGAGCTTATGTTTTGTTTTGGGCACATTCAGGAGTAGTTGATCAGCTGACCTGAGAGAACCAGTGGGTGTTTAAGGGTGTAGCAGCTCCGAAATGTAGGGTGGGGCAAGATTTAAAAGCAAATAAAAGAATTTTAAATTAGATCCTAAAATGTACGGGCAGCAGTGAAGTGAGGCTAACATGGGCGAAATGTGCTCGTGTTTACGTGTTCCAGTTAAAAGTCACGCTGCAGCGTTTCGTACCATCTGGAGATGGGCTACAGAAGACCCACAAACCCCCACATACAGTGCATAACCGAGTGGTAACAAAGGCGTGGATTACTGTCTCAAAATGTTGCCTCGGAAGATACGGCTTTGTTTTGGCCAGCTGCCTCAATTGAAAAAAGCTTGATTTAACAACTGCCCTGACTTGACTGTCGAGCTTAAGGTCAGAATCAATTTAAACCCCTAGATTAGTGATGGTTGGCTTGGAGTACTGGGCCAAGGCAACCAAATCAGCAGGAGGTGTCGCATTGGTGCCAACAAAAACCATCACTTCAGTCTTTTGTGCATTGAAACTTAAAAAGTTAAGAGCCATCCAGGCCTTTATATGTGACCAGTCACGGAAAGTAAGGACACATGTCGGTTCTAGGGCATTTTGAGTTATTCGCATATTCTGAAAGTGTAGTCTCCAAGCTTTCCAACGATGTGTAACACAAGGAAATCTGATAATATTTGGAGAAGTTATGGCCATTTAAAGGTAGGCACTCAAAAACGCACAAAGGGGAGAAAACAGCGTCTGAAGATTCTCACCTTTCTCCTGCTGGGAGTGACAATAGGCCTCATTTACATCTCATTTAGATAAGCCATACCCCCCTGTAAAGCTGTAAGCACGAGGGGAGCAGAAAGGCCAGGAAAATGTGCCATCAAAGAAAAAATAAAAAATAAAGTTTGCAGGTAATATATAAATAAATGACCGATAAAACTGTATAGGCAACTCTTGTGTACACTGAATAAAAAATAAAATAAACTCTAGACAATGTTCAAATCAAAAACAAGATGTGCTATGTGATCATAGCACATCTCATACTCAATATAGTATGAGTAGGCTATTAGTAGGCTATGGCATTCATTTCGTTCGTTTTTTAAATAAGATACTAGCTGAAATGTGTTTTTTTTAAATCAAGTGATCAAAGTGCTCGTTGCCGCGGCGATCAGTGGCGCAGATGCAGTGTTTTCTCGTGTGGCTCGCGCACACACCCCATTGTCTTCACTCGACGCGCGCTTCAATCCGTTGCGTATACTCTCTATTCGTTCTGTTTAATATCACAAAACATAATGCAAACGTTTGCGTGTCCCTGCTTGATATACAACCACTGCTGAACATAATCGTTTTGATGAGAGAAAAAAACTATACGAAAAAAAAAAAAAACTATACGAGGGCGGGTTCGAACTCAGACCCTCCGACACGGCTGGCGAAAGCTCTACCACTGGACCATTAAGATACACGTTAGATAATTGGCGGATCTATATATTGGCACTGACAAAATGCCAATTAAACGACAAATTAAACATCATGTAACCTACTATTTAAATCGATTGCTGGACATTGTAATGTTATTGGCGTCCATCTTCATTGAATTTTGAAATCAGATAGAGCCGGCCAGAGCGCTGCATAATAAGTAGCCATGCCGGCTTATTCAGTATGGAAATACACACCGACAATGACACGCCCCTACTGCGTGCTAGAATCTCCGAAAAACAAGCCGATTTCAACCTCAAAATGTACGCTTTTAAATATACCAATACTGCTATCTCAAACATGCAGAGGCTTCTTCGTGATCTCAACTAACAGATTCTGCAAAAAAACGAAAATCACAAATTTTGAAAAAAAAAGCTGCTTTCTCATTTTGCTCGAAAGTTGTGCTGCCGACTTGAGTCCCTGGTTTCCGTGACGGGTCACATATCTTCAAGACACTCGAGTAGCGGCCTAACAGTGTCATTCTTTTTAAGAGGCACATAAATCTGGCTATCGTCCGTGTAACAGTGGAATGACATGCCGAGCTTCCTGATTATTGAACCAAGCGGGAGCAAATGAAGAGAAAAGAGAAGAGGGCCTAAAAACTGAACCCTGAGGGACCCCACAAGAGAGAGGAGAAGAGGAGGACTCAGAGTCACCACGGCTGACACAGAAAGTCCGACCTTTCAAGTAGGACTTGAACCATTCTAGTGCTATGAGGCCCACCCACCGCTCTAAACGAGTGATCAGGATTTCATAGTCCACAGTGTCAAACGCAGCAATTAAATCAAGAAGCACAAGAATAACACAATCACCAGAGTCAGTAGCTAAAAAGATATCATCAAAAACTTTTAAAAGATGCCGTGTAGAGTTTTAAAACCGGACTGGAAAACTTTGAGAATATTGTGGTATTTCAAAAATGCCATTAATTGACTGCAAGACTATCTTTTCAAGAATTTTTGGTTTGGTGAGAGGCATAAAATTAGAGAGGTCTGCAGGATCCAGACCAGGTTTTTTAATCAGAGGGTTGCACTACTGCGTGTTTAAAATTTGCAGGGACCACACCTAAGGAGAGACTGCTATTGACAACTGCAAGAACAGTGGGGAAAACCTCTTTAGAAGAAGACAATATGGTCATTATCCAGCTTAATTCAGTTCAAGTTTTGTTCTCATCCTATAGTGTCAGTGCAGTGCAAGATTACATTAACATCTCTTCTGAAAGATGGACAAAGGAAAGATCTAAAAAAAAAAAAAAAGAAAAAAAAAGCAGGACACTTCTGCAAACATCTCCATTCTTTCAGGAGATGTTAAAGGGATCTAGATTTTCGACGGCTTTCACACACACTAACGTGATTCTGTTGTGTATACACACATACACACACTCCAGACTGACCTCCCGGTGCGCTGCAGCTCAGGGCCTCCATGTCCACCGTGTTCCTCTGCCTCTGCCAGCTCTCCATTAGGCACTGCAGGGATCTTTCTCTTCTCCTGTCATATCAAACACAGAGACGATAGAGGGATACAGCAGAACTCTTTAAACTGTGAGAGGAGTTCTGACAGGACAGGCTTAAGATGCATTTGAGAAACGCAGCCCAGGTTAGTGTTTGTTCTAAATCTGTAATCAGAAGTGTTGAACTACTGCGATCCAATTTGTAGCCGTAAATGAAGAGGTGTCATATCAATCGCAAGTTCAGTATGGAGTACCGCAAGGCTCAGTACTAGGACCGTTGCTTTTCACCCTGTTCATGCTACCCTTGGGAGATATCATTAGGAAGCATGGCTTTAGTTTTCACTGTTACACTGATGATACTCAGCTCTACATTTCTTCACGCCCTGACAAAACATACCAATTCACCAAATTATTGGATATATAGTTGATAGACTTGCAATTAATTAAGCCTGAATGGCTTAAAGGTGCAGTATGCAATTTCTGAGAAATGCTGTTGAAAATCAACACTCAAACAAACTATTTTGTGAATAATGTGAACATCCCGCATATTAATAGCTGCAAAATACATACAATATCCAGGAAATCAAGCGAGTGAGAGAGAAAGCCAGTTTCCACCTGGTATTAAGATGCGTTTTCACAATGTTCCTCATTTAAATCATTTCCGCCCAATGCAAACACAAAATAAAGGGGCGGGGCCTGGTTGAGTTGAGTTAGAAGTTTGTTGAAATACATGGTTATGGTAAGGGGTGAGACATTTCCCAAACATGTTCAAAGGACTTTACCAATCACAACACACTGATCCAGACGACCAATCAGATCAATTTGTCTTTGTTACCGTTACACCTGGTATTATCATGCGTCTTCCGTGACGACTTGCATTCAGATTTTGTGGAGACTCT
Organism: Vimba vimba; assembly: GCA_022828995.1. NCBI lineage: Eukaryota > Metazoa > Chordata > Actinopteri > Cypriniformes > Leuciscidae > Vimba > Vimba vimba. The sequence continues at coordinate 4,148,591 of CM040823.1, read as the reverse complement.
CGCTTCTTTTTTCGTCACACTCAACTACATCACTTTCGCCACACGAATTCTATTGAATGAACAAACCCGTGTTAGCTGGCTTATGTGAATTAATATAATAGTATACAGACATCCCAAGTCTCCCGGAAGTTCTGGGAGTCTCCCGCATATTGATAGCGGCTCCCTGATGCCCGCAAATCAGTTAAAATCTCCCGGAAGCAAGAGCGCGCAAGAGGGAGCGAGAGACCTTGCGTGTGTGCGCTAGTGTGTGTGTGTGCCTCGGGATTTTATCTCTACTCTCGAACTGAATTAATCAGACCCCCCGCCCCGTTGGAGATTTCTTGACTCCCGGAAATGACTTTGTGCAGGTTGGGATGTCTGAGTATATTATAATTGAGATGAATATGCTCATTTGTGCCTCAGATTAATGTCAGTGTGCTGTTCTGTGCTTACATCACTTAAATGCACTGAAGAAAAAGGGTCTATTTTCGCTCTTTTGTTTTACAGTGCAGTGCTACAGTTAATCCTCTCTTCAATATTTCTAGATCGAGATTCTACAGTAAATGCTCCGTTTTAATCTTTATAACGAGATGGAGACATAGCCAGCTGTGTGCTTTATAAATCATGTGCATTACATCACACGACTTACTGTACATACACATATGGCAGATAACACACTTGATTTTACTTAACAGAACAGTTTTTCATTCAATATTAACTAAAATAATATCTATGTATAACTACATTACCAGCCAAAGATTTGAAAACACCTAATTATTAACCCTCAGGGGTCTGAGATCACGCCGGCGTGATCTGCTCGATTTTTTTCCTTATGAGTTGATTGAGACCCGAAATTCTCTTTTGACTTTGATTTTACAAAACAAGTTTCATACATCAATCGATTCTGTTAAATGTGTATTATTTTTGTGTATACTCACAATAAAAACATAGTGTTGTGCTTTTTGCCAAATAAAGAAAAATAAACACGAAGCGAGTTCTGCCTACTCTCTGTCCGTGTAGTCCATTCTGAAACGCGTCCGAAAATAAACAATAACAAAGCGAATACTCAGTCAAACAGGCATTCAGACACACAGGCATGAAGCTTGAATTCTCTTCTTTTTAATGAAGTAATTTATATAAAAAACAAATATTCTCATCTTGTGAAATCTGTATTAAAAGAGAGCGATTCCAGTAGACCTCATTAGAGCTAATTCAAATGTAATGTGACTCCGCCCACGGAGAGCGCATGCTATTCAAACGCAAATGGCTGAGGTAATCCACGCAATCCTGTGAACGCCCCCATCAGCTCGACAAAACCAAAACACAAGTTTATTCAGAACATTACTTGTTTACAACGCAGCGCTGTGAGGAATAATGAGGAATACGAGCTGAGGAATACTAGTAAGTTTTTCCTTCTCGGGTTTCTGTTTATGAATGAATGAACGGCATAGATGCGCGCTGTTTACCACAGCTGGCAAAAAACAATATTACGTGACAGTTCTCCATTATGGACGCGAGCGCGTTTTTAAAAAGCACTAAAGACTTTCAAACATTCACAGAGACCTCAAAACAGAAAGTACAAATCCTTTCTTTAAAACGAATTTCGTTTTGTATCAATTGTATCTTAATTTTAATATTTTTTCATTAACAAATTTCCTGTATTTAAAGTAAATATAGGCTAGCCTGGAGATCATCAACCAGACCGTAGCCTACTCGCCTCACATGTCTAAAAAATGTGAAATATATTTACAGAAAGCTGGTTCTAAACAAAACCATCCAAAACAAAAAAACTATGTAGCCTAATAAATGTGCGTTTCTCCGGTGCGTTCACTAGCCTACTGCGAAGATCGCGAGTCAATAGCCTATCGTATTTTTTTTATATATTTTTTTTTTATTATTTTTTTTATTGCACAAGTCATACATAAATTCATTCATTCATTCATTCATTATTACATGCATGAACGAATAAAAGAATAGAAAAAAAGGAACATGGAGAAGAAAATCTTATGATACCTGTCGCTTATTTGTGCACATCAGAAAAATAAATAAAAACAGCTACTTTATAAATGGATCAACCCCAAATCCTCACCCCAAACACCAAATATTTTCAGTAATACCTATCTTTACACTTAATTATCATCATTTTAAGCGTGTAAGCGTATTTCATGAAAACAACGTTACAGTCAGGTGAAATATGAAAGACAACATTTTGTTTAGTAGATTTGGGTACAGTTTTTACTGTAGAATATACTGCCTCGTCAAATAAGCTTTTGTTTAGCAATTTCTATATATAAAATAGCCTACTATTTTTGTCAAAAATAAAGTCATCAACTAAGATGTTAGCTGTTCCAATGTTGGCTATATTCAAAGTAATGAATACATAGATAAAATGTAGGCCTATAATCTTTTTTTTACAAAGAAAGAGTACACTTGAAATATTGTTGAAATTGTTGTAATTGTAACCTTTTTAATAAAATAGCAAAACATATTTACAAGATAGATGTAAGCAAAATCTTAAATGGTCCTTGCATTGTGGCTCAGTCAGTTGTCACACCTGAGTGAATGGCTCATTATGCAGAGTGGGTGTAAACCACTCCTCGTTCACGCCCCCCTCGCATATTGGCTTTCCAAGCAAAACCTGTTTTACATCAATTTAAATCAATGTATGGTTTTATGTGAACGATAAAGCAAGACTTTTTTCACATAATTTTGAAGAAAAAACTATAGGCGATGATATCCTTTAGTCAAAAGTCTTATTGCCACATATTTAGTATGTGTTTTGTGGCCTTATTTCTGCAACTTTCATTTTTATTTTTTCCAATAACCACGCATAAACATTATTCTCTTAAAAATTCAAACATATACATGCATGTTGATCAGATATGTTGGTAGCCCTGTTTGTGCTATATAGAGTGAATTTACACCTTTGCCATTAACATGTTTATAAATTACTGAAAAAAGCACAAATGTCAGAGCATGTCAGAACACCTCCAGGGCCCAGAAAACAGCTCAGACTCCAGAGGGTTAAAGGTGATGAAAACTCTAAAATAACACAATGGAAGTCTGGGAATGATTTATTGACTCAAACTCTCGTATATTTAAAGAGAACTTTTTAAGCTTTTTTACGTTCATCTTTCTTTAGTGTGTAATGTTGCTGTTTGAGCATGAAAAGCTCTGAAAGTCCCTCCAGCGGGAGTTATTCTCTATATCAGTGTCAGTGTTTCGGAACTCCCTGAAACGCCTCCATTGTAGTCTTGAGTTTCTTCCGGGAACGAACACGTCACAATATTCCTCATTTAAATAATTCAAATGCAAAATAAAGGGGCGGTTGAGTTAGTTAGTAGTGAGTTGAAACTGGCGGTTATGGAAAGGGGCGGGACATTTCCCAAACACACTCAAAGCGCTTGTCCAATCATAACGCACCGCTCCAGCCGACCAATCAGAGCACAGTGTGCTTTTCAGAAGGAGGGGCTTTATAGAGACAGGAACTAAACAGAGCGTTACTGACAGACTGGGAAGAGACGAGCTTCAACAATGTCAAATATGGAAAAAATTATGTTTTTTGAACATTTATGCATGAAAACCTGTTCTAGTAGAGCCCAAAAACAAAATCAAGACTTTGAAAAAGGGCATAATATGGCCTCTTTTTCTTTGTCTTGGTTCCAGCTCTGCTCACTCTGGATATTCATGAGGTGCATCATGGGGTGCTTTTAAACTAGTAAATAAGGAATAAGGACATACCTTCACTATGTACTGCAACTCATCCCTTTCAATGCAATTAAACGTTTAATTTTGTTCAGAAATGCATATTTATGCGCAATATGTACGTCTACAAAACTCATTTGAATCATTTAAGCATTAGTCTTTAGATCAAATGCCTTTTAAGATTGTGAGCAACATAAATTTAGTCAAGCGTATCCAGACTTTTGGCTAGAACAAAACTTCAATCCTACATCAGCTGAGTGTCGTTGTACTGTAAGTTTCTCAGGTTTATAGTTCCTGTCTGTAATCATGTTTCACTGACCTGGGACGGGACGTTTTTTGGCGGCTCTATCCTGATGGAAGGGTCCCATTCTCCTGGTGGCAGAACTGTGACTTGGTCAAGAAATTCGTCAATTCCAGCAATCAGATCATTGCGGTCTTTAGCTTTATAGGCCACATCATGGAAAACCTGCATAAGAAAAAAAAACCCAGAACATTCTTAGTAAAAAAATATGAATAAGATGTGATGAAAGTTTTTCATCATTTAGTGAAACACAAAATGAGATTGTATATTAGAGTTCGAAAGAACAACGGACGTATTATCAAGCTCGAAAAAGGACAAATATATGATACATTTGTATTAATTTTAGAGCTTGCCAGTATAAAACACATCCACATTCTTTGCATTTTGGATGTTCTCCCTAGTTTTTCCATTTGTTTCCTTAAAAAAGGGAAAAAAACAACAATGAGGATCTGAATCGAAACGAGGGTGAATAAACGATAAACCATTTATTTAAGACTAAATATACAGGAAGCCTGGAAAAAAGTAAATTTTCACATTATCATGCTCTTTAATAATGTCTTAAGATGTTGCCTTAGCAACATCAACCAGCAGCTTGGCACGAAGGGTGGTTTTCTGTCTAATTAGCAGTCATTTGCATGTTATTAGGGCCGTTCTGTAAGTCTCCTCTGCACCTCAAAGACTAAGTGAGAGAGAATCTGCTGAGCTGTGAAAGACCTCAGGAGTTTCCTATCCTCTCTGCGAGACACTTCAGTCTGCATGAAACCCGCTTTATTAAAGCAATAATAATCCACTCAAGGTAGTGAATTTGTAGGGGTGTTCTGGATACAATGCAAAGCACAGCAACAGTGATATGATAAAAAACACCAACGTTCATGATTTACATTTATTAATATTAATGGGTACATTTTAATGTTTCCATCATGCATTTTAAAATCAGGGTCGACACAGGCTCTGTTAGTGGCCTAGGTGAGATTTAAATAGCGGCCATAATAAAATATATATATATATTCTAATTACTGCGAATGCTTATCTTTCATATGAACTGCAATTTACTATAACATGAATAGTGAAAACGTTAACACATATATGAAGTAAATAAATGCTGATAATAAAACAACTAACAAATCTAGAAAAAAAGAATCACACAATAATTAAACAAACAACAAATTAACACAAAAAAAGTGCAATAAAATAGCGTCTTACCTTGCCATTTTTGAGCATACACTGGAAAAGGACATTCTTACACTTTACATGAATGCTTTAGACAACAGTCCTATGGTTTCTTTTAAAAGAAGACACATAGGAGTTTTTTGGTAAAGTAAAAGCAAGCAGCAACATAACTGAAATAAATATATATTTTTAAACACTACTTTACTTGCAGTTTAAATCAAGCAAAAAGTGTGCCAATAAAAAAGCTATTTCAGAATAGAACAGAAACATCAGTGTCTGCCATGAAGAGTCGTTAACTTGTGATTTCACTCATTTTTTCCGAAGCACAGTTTAAGTGGCGAAAGCTAATGGCAAAACTGAGTAACTGAGCTGTCATGCATTATTAATGCGTTATGGTGATGTATTAATCACGTCATGATGCAGGCAGTGTTTAAATTAGTTCAATATAACATGCTGTCAACTATAAGTTTGTTGTTGTGGTTGATGTCAGCTTTGTTATTGTATCGCTCCATTTATAATCACTAAGAAGTCTTTATAAATCTCTTATTTACATCGTGTCTACACTTCATTTGTTATAGTATTCGCGAGAGAGCAGAACTCTGAACTGAACACAGATATATCTGTGATTGGCTTCATTGCTTCATTAAATAAATAGAAACCCTTTGACGCTCTCCAGAGCGCAAACACAAATAAGCAATATCAAACACTTAAAATAAAAAAAAATAAAATAAAAAATCACATTAGTTTGTTTTCACCATTCAGTAAACAAGTACATTTTAAGTCATTTAAAATTTTGTAGGTTTTCCCCTTTTCATCCTGTTAGTCTTTTGTAAAACCAACAAAAGCCAGTTCCAGAATGACATCATCTTCCAGGAAGTGACATCATTTTTGATAGATCTGATTAACTCTAAAAAGTCAGAAATCAGAATGACAGAATTTTTAAAAACTGCAAAAAAAAATGTTTTTACAGAGGCTTCAGATGCAGCTCATCCAATCAGAATTTATATTTCATTTTGAAATATTCTAAAATGCATCTGGATCAAATGTACAAAGTGAACACAAACAGTACCTTGTTAAAAGCAGTATCTCTGTAAAACAATACCATGCTCTCTTACCTCATCTGTCATCAAGGTCGCAATTGATCTGCCAATCTCGTGATATTGTGGCCCTTTACCCAGAGGCCCCAGCAGGATGAACAGGAATCTGACAGATCAAGCACAAAACAGCAGTGTAACTGGTGTTCTTATGTTGAGTTTCACATTTTAACAATATAAGCCTATAGTCTAAAGCGCATGACGCAAGTTCCCTTAGTGTCTGAATCCACTTTTGCTAGTTTAACGACAGGAAAAATGGTCGGCGCTTCCGGCGCATGGTCTAAAAGGGTTGTCCCTATTCTCTTAATGAGTAATGGGTGTGTTTTAAATTTTACGTGCAAAAAAATTCCCTTTAAAAGCCAGTTGCGCCATGGCGGATTCGCTATTTACATGACGGAATTTGATAGTGGAAAGACTGAACGCGATTCAAGCCGGATTCCACCATATCTTTATGTACACAATAATAATCTTTTACATTGTAATTCTTTTATTTTAAATATTTGGCATGTTTGTGTGCTGCTGTGCATCCCTGTGTGTGTAATAAGCAGAATGTACGTGCGTTGTGGACCCGCCTATAGGCGCACATTACTAACGCACTCTTTAAATAACAAAAAAAATACTACGCCATTGATCAACTGAAACCTGGTCTAAAGTCAATGGCGCAGTATTTTTTTTGTTATTTAAAGACCCTAAGAGTCTATTTCAGTTCCTCAAAATAGCAACGCACCAACAATGCGCCAGAACACTCCTCATTTTCAGACCAGCAGCCCATGGGCGAACAAATCGGCGCAAATGCATTTGCTATTTAAACAACATGGCGCAGCCAGGACGTGAAAATGATAAGTGCGTCGGGCTGAAACTAGCACCGGGTGTATGATAGGGCCCATGGTGTTCACCTGGTGGTAATGGGCACTTCTGCCAGGCCGTTGAGCAGTACAGCAGGAGAGAGGCGGACAAACGCCACGACAGGCCTGTCCAGAAACTCCAGCTCTCCAACCAAGATATTCGAGGCCTCTGCACCTGCAGGGATCTTCTTCATGAAGTGCAGGTCTATCTACACACACATTATTATGCAGGAGTCACCAGGTGAGAAATACACATGCATATTGAAAACAAAGGATGTTTTGAACAGGTTTGTCATACAGGCCTTAGGCTGTTTAAATAATTGGACACTTTAAAGAGACTTTAAAAGTTTAATAAGTGAGAAAACTATGGGAAAAGAAAAAGTTTGTTCAGTTACTATAGATATAAAAAATATATAAATTAATTTACTAAAGTAAAAATAGAACATATAAAAAAATCTAATTCAAAACTATAATAGTATATCAATTATACTGAAATATCACTGGATGTAATAAAAATCTTAACCCGTTTTTCTACTGGTATACTAGTTTTGTCAAGCCACCATAATTCTGCAACCCATTCATATCCAGGATTCTGAGATTTGATCATCAAATCTTGACATGGAATATTAAAAAGCACGGAAAAAAACAAATCCCGTGCGTGCGCACATATATAAAGCTTTTTGTAGAATTTAGGTTACTACGGAAATGTGTTCTTAGACTGGTTTAGGGGGTCAAAGTTCAAGATGATCTACACAGCCAAAGAGATTATGTATACTAACATAAGCAAAAGGTCATGTGTTGTGTAAGATTTCATAATGTTATTTTATTACAGTATTTTATCATGACTCTTTGTGATCCCAGACAGCACTCTCGTCTGTTCATGGAATCACAACCATAATACCCACTTAATGCAAGAAACAGAACAGTCTAATGTCAGGTAAAGAGGGCTTCAGCCACAATGTGTTTAAACCATAATCCCTTTCCTAGAACAGAGAGAATACGAGAAAATTTTTAGAGAAAATCGACAGACATCTATGTACGGAACTGTAAGACATTTTACATACTGTACAAATTTTTGTTGTTTTAACAGAAACTTTAATTTATTCCACCAAATATGATGAAAAAATAATATTAACTCTTTCCCTGCCAGTGTTTTAAAAAAAACGTTACCAGCCAGCGCCAGCGTTTTTGATCATTTTCACAAAAATGTCATGGCCCCCAGAATATTTAGTTTTTTTTTTTTTATATCTGAACATGCATTATATCAACAGAAAGAACAGAGCCTCTGCTTTTAATCAAACAACAATGTTTTATTCTAGCATCAAGCATTCTTTTTTATCAACACTTGTATGTGGGTAAGTTTAATAAAAAAGTATCATTTTGAACAAAAAGATGAGAAAATCACTAAAAAGACCAAAACGTGCATAAGTAATGCTTTTATAACTGGTTTTTGCTTCTTTTTGCCTGTGTTTTGAATTTGATCCGGATATTCCGTACAGAAGATGCGTGATAGCGCCCCCTACCATATAACAGTGGAAACACTGAAAGCCAGAAAATTTCAAGGAAAGAGTTAATAGATTTACCAGGACATTGTGTAATTTGTGTTTGGGGGAAGAAAAAGTAAGAATTACCATAAAATCTATTAAAATAAATGTATGTTTTAGAAAATCTATATTTTTACGTTTTTTTATATGCAACACATCTAGTTATGCACTATAACATTCAAACGTTCGAGGTCGGAAAGGTTTTTTAATGTCTCTTATGTTCACCAAAGCTGCATTCATTCACCAAAATATTCAGTAAAAACAGCAATATTTTGAAATGTTATTACAATTTAAAATAACTGTTTTCCATTTGAATATCTGTGATCAAAGCTGATGATCCTTCAGAAACCATTCTAATATGATTGTTTTGCTTCATATTTGTGTGGAAACTGATACTTTTTTTCAGTATTCTTTGATGAACAGAAAGTTCAAAAGAACTGTTTTTTTTTACTGTCACTTTTGATCAATTTATTGAATCCTTGCTGAATAAAAGATTTAATTTCTTTAAAAAGAATAAAATCTTACTGATCCCAAACATTTGAATTGTAGTGTATTTTATTGAACTAGTTATATCTGGCAAACCATTCTTCATCATTACCTTGCTGAAGTCCACAGCACTGTTTTCACGGCTCACGTCATTCTTGCCCTCTGTGCTCATGGGTTGAGACGGGGGTAAAATCATCTGACCTGCAGACACATAAGCTACTAATCAATCAATACAATGCCAATGCTAATCAATGCAAATCAACCGATGAATGGAACGCAGCATAAGCATCGGCTGTATAATGTAGCAAACCGTAATGAAGTTTATGAATTGATAGGAGGGAAAATGATTTTTTAATGAAGATCTGTTATGATCTCAGACGTGTTAACCATCAAAATTGAATGAAACATCCATAAAGTGAGACATAATGAGCCGAGAGATGATTTAACGAGTATGCTCACTACAGCAGCCTTCAAAAATGGATGTAAATAAATCACTAACAAGCATCGCTTTATCCAAACTCGATGAACAAATCAATTGAGCTCTACTCTAAAGGCAGCGAAAGCAAGCGAAACATCTCTACAGCGTTCAGCGCATGAAGATGCACCAAACCCCTCGGTTAAGAGAGCATCGCTACATGGCATGAACAGATTTGTGTTTATTAGTCATGCTCGCTGCTGTTTTAATGCTCAGGCTCAGCGCTGCATGAATTAGAGTATTAATGATGCGAACAGAGGAGAACAGAGGGGTCTGGTGCACTTCATGTGTTAGCGTTAGCGTGTGGGAAGCTGGCAAACTTCCTAAACATAAGCCCTGTATAAAGGTGATGAATATTCAGAATAGCCTTCACCTTCCTCACAGTCATTTCTCTGCAAAAACACTGCTTATCTACTGGTATGAACTGTACAATACTAAATTCACACTTACTGTGTTTGGGCATCAGTTTTGTTTGCTCACCAGCCACTGTGAATAGTGGTTTTCTAAAGTTACAAGGCACTTTGCATTTTCTCTGGCCACAATTTTGACATCGATACCATGGGGAAAAACTGCCATACAGATATTTTTTTATATTATCTCATAATTTGGCATCAGGTATATTAAGCCGCTGTCACTTTAAGGGCGTTTTCACACCTGAGAGTCCACACCAAGGTCCGAACTAAAGTTCATGTTTTGATACATTGTATACATTCGGTTAGTTTTGGTTTGGTTTCTCATTGCAATTATGCGAGTGCACTAAAGAACTTTACATGACGTACTTGCGTCCTGTCATCATCATATACAGTACTTGTCACGAATTCAGCCTTTGTGGCTCCCTCCGCTCACCACCAGAGGTCACCATCACCTGAGTACTAACTCTTTGGACTTAATTTCCCATATACCCCGTACCTGTGGCTGATTTCACTCACAGGTGTTTTCCATTGACTCTGAACTATTTAAACTGTTCTCCCAGCTTCCTCATTGCGAAGTCTTGTCTTGCCATGCAAACATTTCAGAGCGTTTATTCCGTGTGTGATTTCCCGTGAATGACCTGGACTGGTTACTGGACTCTGATTCTTTGCCGCCTGCCTATTCTGATTCCATCTGCCTTGTCATTTGATTATTCTGTGTGTTTGCCGCCTGCCCTGATCTTCAGCCTGAACTCTGACTTTGATTCTGCCTTATCCCTTATCTGTTTGAAGCCTGTGATTGAACTCTGCCTGTTTGACTTGCATTCTGTTTTAATAAAGCTGCATATGGATCCTCACGACACTGACTCCTCGTTACAGTACTGTGCAAAAGTCTTAGGCATGTTAATACCCCCCCCCCCCCCCCCCCCCCCCAAAAAAATGGTTTTAAGTCAGTTATTTATATCTTTTGCTGTAGTGTGTCAGTAGTAAATATCAGTTTACATTTCCAAACATTCTTTTTGCCAGTAATTGTAATCCAGTGAGATTTGTGTCTGCACAAGGAGTCTGACAACAGCCGGTATGATCTGATCTCACCATCATCGAGTCTGTCTGTGATTACATGAAGAAACAGAAGAAACTGAGACAACCTAAATCCAGAAGAACTGCGGGAACGTCTCCAAGATGCTTGAAGAACCTTCCTGCAAAGCTACAGTATTGTGAAAAGCACTGGCACTTGTGTTAAAATGCTGTAAAGTGAGAATGCTTTCAAAAATAAAATCACAAATTGAATTTATTTATGATTTAACTTCTATTAACTAATTCAAATCAATATATGGTGTAACGACCCTTTGCGTTTAAAACGGCTTTTGTCCAGGTACACTTGCGCATAGTTTCTCAGGAAGCTTTGCAGTTTCTTCATGTAATCACAGACGGACTCGATGATGGTGAGATCAGATCATACCGGCTGTTGTCAGACTCCTTGTGCATACACAAATCTCACTGGATTATTACAATTAATGGCAAAAAGAACGTTTGGAAATTTCCTACTGACACACTACAGCAAAAGATATAAATAACTGACTTAAAACCATTTATTTTGGGGGGGGGGGGGGGGGATATTAACATGCCTAAGACTTTTGCACAGTACTGTATGTGGGCTGCATCTTGACATTGATTGGTTTGTAAATGGACGTGCGTCTGACGTCAGCGTGTTTTCAATTTGCCGGGTAACTTTGATAAGAATGAACAGACGCATATCATTGCCACTATACTGTTATTATTATGGTATTATGGATCCACCAGAACTTCCTGTAAATGTTCTGAAAGTCCGAACCAAACCTTTGTTCAGTTTGATCCGGACCGTGGTCCGGGGGAGGTTTCACACCTGTAATTTTGATTCGGATCAAACTGAAAAGTCCGAAAATCCGGACCAAACAAGGTAGTTGTGAAAGGGCCCTAAGACTTGACGCACGGATCCATTACACATGCGTTTTCTTTCTCAACTGTTTACCTTCACTTAAAACAAAACTGACTGGTGAAGACCGGCGTTTTGACATTATTTTGTGTGTATTCGACTGTTTAAGAGTGAGAAAGAGCAGTTGGTGTCGTGTATCTGTGGAAAACGAGTATTGGAATATATCAGCATCGATATGTATAAAAAAATCTATATTTTTGACAACACTACATTGCACTTAATTATTTCAGATGCCTTTTAAAAGACAACAATTGAAAAATGTATTTAATATATATAAAATTCAACCCTCCGAAGTGGCTTGTAGGAGTGACTGCGTTACACGCCACCGCTGAAATACACCCGCATTTGGCAGGTGTTAATGTCAAGCCCTGGGCGTAACCAACTAAAAGAAGCAATGCTACTAAATTAACTATATTTTACCAGTAGCATAAAAGTAGCTCAACTCTTGCTCAACTACAATCATATAATTATGATGTTTTGAATACTTTTTTGAAGATTTTCTTAGCATTTGTGCAACAAGGAACGCATTTTTATCCTTCTTGTGAGTTGCACAGTGAATCAGGGAATCATGGGAAATGTTGTTTTGTCACCCAATAGAATGCAGTAATCCTATTCATTTTCTCCATATGTGACCCTGGACCACAAAACCAGTCACTTGGGTCAATTTTTTTAAATTGAGATTTATACATAATCTGAAAGCTGAATAAATAAGCTTTCCATTCATGTATGGTGTGTTAGGATAGGACAATACTTGGTCGAGATACAACTATTAGAAAATCTGGAATCTGAGGGTGCAAAAAAATCGAAACATTGAGAAAATCTCCTTTAAAGTTGTTCATTTATGTTCATGATTGTGCTGCATTCACTCACAAAAATAAATGTTTTATATATTTACGGTTGCACACTGAGGAAGGCACGCGCCGAAACGCGTCTGTGCAAATAAAAACATATTTAAGCATAGTGCAGCCTCTCTCCCACTTTATATATTTACGGTAGGAAATTGACTAAATATCTTCATGGAACATGATCTTTACTTAATATCCTAATGATTTTTGGCATAAAAGAAATAATGATAATTTTGACCCATACAATGTATTGTTGGCTATTGCCACAAATATACCCGTGCGACTCGAGACTGGTTTTGTGATCCAGGGTCACATATGGGAATTGATTTGAATGATAACAAAAACCATCAGAGACACACTTAATGTCAGATATGAGGTTGTTAATCGATGGTTTTTGCTTTCGTTGAAGCCATCAGCCTGCATTTCAACTTAATTTTTTGCAAAATCATGTTTAAAAGCGAAACTCCTGTAAAAAACTAAATCCCCCATGATTCTGCAAAGAAATCTCCACCAGAAAATCGTAACAAGCAGATCACACCAAAAAACTATTTTGTGCCGCCCACTCCCCCGAAACACTGCAAATGACAATAATCAAGTGTGCCGCACCATTTAAGACGTTTTTTACCACGTGCAACCTATTCTCTGAGATAACCACCTTTACATGTTATGTTTTAGGAAGCACTACAGCAGAAGGGAAAGTCTCTGAAGTTAAAAGTTGCCTGGATCCAAGCCGTCCTCTCGGTCCGGGCTGAAGGTGGCGGT
>CM040823.1:4102500-4130000 GCA_022828995.1 Vimba vimba | reverse complement strand
ATCTCGTTACATAGTTTTAACATCTCTATGGTTTTTGGAGTAATGCTGTGTTTGCATGAATCAGTGAGCGGGGCTTAAGAGGCAGTGATGTAGAAGTGGCCGTTGATCTGATTCTGCAGACCTTTTGCCGCACTATGATGTCATACTGAGACAAAATCCGAAACGAGTCATTTTGGAAGCTTGGTTTTCAATAAAAGCCATTTTGGGACTAACAAGGAAGTTTTGAGTTCTGAAACTTACAGGGTATTTTTTATAGTACAATGACCTCTTACATGTCAAAATATCAAGGAAATTTTGATTTCTCAATTCATAACCCCTTTAAGGGTTGGGTTGTGTCCGAAAATTTACTTAAAAGGGATACTTCACCAATTAGCATTAGGCTTTGTATCAGTAGAAACCCGGTAGTATTTTTGAATGGCCGTGCTTCCCTCCCTCATGTCCCCCTGAGACGAGAGATTTCTGTATTGTGTGTCTGGAAAAAAACCTCAGATGACGTAAAAATCGGCATTTATCGTCATCAGAGGCTATTCTGTCCAGAGGCGAGAGACTCCAGCCAGTAGGAGGAGCTCGTTCCGCATGTCTTCAACCCGCCCATAGGGGGATCTCACGATAAAACACCATCTTTTCAGTTTCGAGTCGACTAGTAGCCTAGCTGTATCATTTCTCCCGATACTGCCCTCTGTAACCGGGAGGCGTGGCTTGGGAGTGTCCTCGTAGGGCAGCGAAGCAAGTGCATTCTGGGAGTTATTGTCTTTCATCCACATGAGCCAAAAATACATTTTCTGGCTTTTCTCAGTCTAGAAAGCACCAACTTCTAAAATAATTTCACATTTCTACTACATAAATGACCCAATTTAAATACACATTCATCTTTCCAGCGGTGAAATATCCCTTTAAGAAATATTCAGAGAAATAAGTCTCCAATATAATGTCAGTATTTTTGCTACTGATCTTCTTCTATATCCTACTGAATATGCAACACTTTCTCAGGCTCATGAACTATTGATGCTGAGAAGCTAAACACTAAATCTTTGTACATACAGGTACATGTCAATTACCTGAGCTGTAAACACTGAGAATCTGTACACACGTCTTACACCAATCCCACAGAGATTAAAGTGTTGAACTCAGTTTAAGGTGTTCCTCGGAGGCATACGAGCGCTGGCACATCCACAGCCTATTACAAAGTGATAATTTGACAAGGGACGCTCATTTGACCAAAGATGGTAAACATTTCACCGGAAAGAATAAAAGAGTGAATCTCACGGAAACATTTTCAGGTCACAGTTCGACTCACAATCAAAAGAGAAAAACAACCAATTATATTTTACAAAAAGAAAATAAAGTGGTATAAAAAATAGAATCAAGAATGGTAAAATTTTACTAGTATGTAAATTGTTGTATGTGAAAAACAAGGTTACATGGGTCAAAAACAATGAAAGCAATAATAAAAACAAATTTAGGTTATGATAGTTCACTTTAGACATTCTACTAACTATAAGTAACTTTGCAACTACATGTCAACTAACTCTTATTAGAGTATCAGTAGACAGTATCAGTTAGTTTTGGGTTAGCAGAATAAGATTACATGTACTTGCAAAGTTACTTATAGTGAGTACTAATCAGTACTATAGCCTACTAATACTCTAATGAGAGTTAGTTGACACGTAGTTACAAAGTAGGGCTGTAATCTCCCAGTCGATTAGTTGATTATTGGTCGATACGTTCTGGCTCGACCAAAATTCTGATTGGTCGATTTTTTGCCGCGTTCATTTCATTAAGGTGATGATACACAGGGCAACTTTTTGAGCAATGTTGCTGGGCAATGTTGCCATCAACGGGCAACCAGATGAGACACAGGGCCCACGACCGATCTAAATTATCCAGATAGAAATTTAATGGCCATTTTCAATGGAAAAGTGCCCAAGCAACAATCGCTCGGCAAGATTGCCCAGCAACATTGCTCAAAAAGTTGCCCTGTGTATCATCACCTTTAGTTTTGCCGCATTCATTTCATCAGGTGGAAAGCACTAATTGCTAATGGGGGTGTTTTCAGAGCACCCCTGTTTCACAGGTAACAGTCTGTCTTCAGAACACCCCCCTTGTTTTCACTTCTTTTGGATTAGCCCAACCCACTGGAGAAGACAGACAGATTGAAGAAAGTAGGCTACTAGAAGGATTGTTGAATATTATTTATTTAATTGTGAGAGCATTTAATTCATAGTCAGCCCACTTCTACCATGTCAACAAAGACATCGGCAGCTTTTTTTTTAAATAGAAAACGGGAAAAAAGTTGAATGCAAATTTTATTTAATAAATATTCTATTTTTATTATAGTGGACGTGCCTTTTGTGTTTAAGAGTAAAAGCTTTAAGTTAATAGTCTATTCGTGTCTCAGCCGCGAAGCTGAGCTCCTGTGTTCAGCCTCGCTCTGTGCGAGCTGCAGTTATTATAATACATATGACAAAAACAATTGTCTAAATTATGTTGCATATTCCTCAGAAGTTCTTGTGATGATATCACTAGTTGACAACATAGTACTATTTTCGGAAATCATAGGCTATGATATTGCGCAGGTGCACATGATGCAACGCTGTCAGAGCCGACAGACTCGTGTGTCAGACTCATTTCAGTGCAAAATAACGATTTTCAAAATAACGGTCAAAAACGATTTAATATACTGCAAATAGCATCACGATTAATTACAGAAAAGTGTTTGCTGTTTTAATCAATTGGCAGCACACCTATTTTTAAGACCACTTTTTTCCTTTACATTTTTCCCCGAACTCTCATTAAGTATGTTTTGCTTTTACGTTTTCCTAGAATTATAATTAATCTCAATAATGAGAATCACTATACTCTACATTACTGTCATTTTTACTGTATTAAAGTAAAAATGTTGTACTACAATGAATTTAAACTAACTTTTAATCAGTGTATATTAAAGAAAAGTTCAACAAATGTTGTATAAATAGTTCACAATTAGTTTTATCCGACTCAGAATTGGATTTTCTTTGTTGCATTAATGAGGATTATTTGGGGAAATGTAATTCAATGTTTTATCCCAAAATGTCTTGATTTTTTCTTTATCATTTCCATTTTCCTTATGGATATTTGGATTAAATGTGACCTAGAAGTGACAGATTTCACCATGTTTTTATGGCCTACTGGAATCAGTTCTATGATAATTTTTTTTTACTTGTTGCATTTCTTTTAAATAAAACACAAAAAAAATCGTATCTACATTCCTCCTCTTTTCCAGCTTGCTTCCTAACCTAGTTGTAAAATAAACCTGGCATTATTACGAATATTGTTGGCTCATTGACGAATTGCTTTGTTCCTCTCTAGTAAGTTGCTTTGGAAAAAAGCATAAATGCACAAGCACAGAAAGCTGTACCTGCGACCTCCTCCAGAGAGCTGGCCCTCATGTCCAGCATGACGGTGCCGTTGATGATGCAGCTGCGCAGCTCGAAGAGACTGTGAAGAGAGAGCGTGGCCACGTACGGTTTACTCCAGCGCTCACCACCGTCCTCCACGTCCTCTTCAAACTTCAGCCACCTGGACACAGTTAAAACAATCACACCTGCAGCCAGATGACCAATGCATATCAGAGCTGAACCTTCACATGAAGCTCTCGCACTAATCCAGAAGAATCGGAATATCGTGCATAAAGCCATACATCCTTTATTTCATGTGTCAAATATGCCCGTTTACAACTTGAGAGCACTATGAACTGTCATTCAGTGTTTGCAATGACAAGCAGGTGAAAAATGTATTAATCTTTTTTTTAATGGTATTTTTGTAACCCTAATTGAATAAGTAAATGAGGATTTGTGTTGTCTCATGTGAATATGTCATATTTTTTGGATATAAAGGACTACAATTTACATGTTGTCTTTAGTTCATGAAGACAAAATAAAAATAATTCCCGTGCTGAGTGCACTTGCATTTAGAAGTGATGCCATATGACAATGTAGAAACCATCATCATCATTTTAAGTGCTGTATTTAGCCTTTCTGTTTTATCACACACACACACACATTACACAACAATGGTTCTTTATATAACCTCAGCTCTCTTAGACTAATGCCGCTCTCAACAGATTTAATGCATCACTCATGCTCTCAAAACATATCAGAGCAGCCAAGAATCAATCTCTGAGAAACGCTGAACATTAACACATCATGTCAAAAGCCCCCCAAAAACACTGATTAATTATTCGTGGGCTAAAACAAATAAAGATGTAGTAGATGATGAAAGCACAAGCAAGTCAAGTTCTTTGAAATGTAATCTTTGCATTCATCATGTTGGTTTCATGCATTTTTGAAAAACATCTATATCTTTTTTGACCAAAAAAAAATAAATAAATTACTCTAGATCTGTGTAATAATTAAGTAAAAAGTTATCAAATATTTACCTTAACACCTGGAAAACTTCTCATTAAGCTTAAAAAAAATTCAAAAAGATAACTTTTTTAGAGTCACTGACTAAAATCATTTAATAAAATCAATTTCACAAAAAATACTTTTATGCTTTTATGACATAAAAATTATGATTACGCCACTTTTTTTGCGTAATAAAAGCATTGAATAAAATCAGGATTATAAAAATTATATTTTAAAAACTTGGCACATGCACTCTAAACTAGATTTTTAAAATACTTTTCATCTTCTCAGACATGCTGATTTGTCGTTGACCCATAAATGCGTATTAAACGACTAAATGTGCATTCACTCCATGTCAGATTTACCATAATTGCGAGATTCTAACATGTAACGAGCATTCACGTCCTCATAATTACAACTTGGAAGCTGGGAATTTTCAAAGAGCTCTAACTCGTACCACCTGACCGCTGCAGATTAATTTTACTGTAGAGTGCAATAGAAATGCATACGACGTGAACAGCTCTGAGTAGAACGTCATGGGTTGTCATCTCATTATTATGCGGTGAATGCAGCATGAATCCAGATATGACTGGTTGAGGTGATATCACATGATCAAGTCACATGGGTCAGTACCTGGCGGTTTCTCTCCACTCAGCATCCTCTCCATCACGGAGGCAGATCTCATCCAGCTCAGTGAAGAGGTCATGTGGTATGTGCTCTTCATCATCATCCTCAGTGCCCAGCAGGAACTGAACCCTCTGAGAGGGAGTATCTGTGACACATCATTTCAGGGTTTTTTAATAAACCACTAAGCTCAGTCGTAAAGGTCACATGGCTAAAATAGTCATACAACATCAGCTAAAAAAGCATCAGAGAGCCAAAACAACGCAAGTTATGTTGACAATAATACACCACAGGGAATAATCTGGACTCGTCACTGTTGAGTCGTCATGATGAGCTGCTAAACGAGCAACACACATTCGACTGTCAGCCTGTCTGGATCAGAGACCACAACAGAAAGACAGCGCACATCAAAGAAACAATCAAATAGGACAGACCGTCAAAGAGAAGAAGAAACGATGAAAGGGAATCAGAAAATGACATCAAACAGAAAAAATAAAGAAGGATATATGATTTTAGAAAATACTGACATTTACAGCTCAAATGTGTTGGCCATTGTTAGTAAATGTTAGTTAAAGGAATAGTTCAACCTAAAATGGGAAATAAGTCTCATTTACTCACCCTGGTGTTGTTCTAATGCCGTATGCCCTTCTTTCTTTTTCAGACCACAAAAGGAGAAATGTAAAAAATGTTTTTTAAAACAGATGCAAAAGTATCAAAGAATGATCCCATGAAACACATATTCCACTGTAAAATCCGGGCTTATTTTTGTTTTGTTTTTTATTAAAATTCCTTTCATCTAAATGGCATGAGACTTTGTGGCTTTTCCTACTCTTGATACTTCATACTTCAATCCAATAAAATTGTTCAAATTTGTTATTATATTCCTTTTATAATAAATCCAAAAGCAAAACATGCTAAAAGAGCTATAAAAGAGAATGGAAAATGGCGAATGATCTAATGAGTGATCCTCTGCAGCCACCTACTGGTTATAGTGGTAATTTCATGTCATTTTCAGAGTATTTACTCCAACTCTGAGTGAACTCTCTGCTCCTCACCACGGGGCTTCTCAGGTGCTGTGAGCAAATCACTCCGCAGAAGTAGCAGTGCTTCGCCTTCTGAGAATATAGTTCCCAGTATGTATACGGTTAGAAGATGTCTGTGTCTAATGTGACCTTGTTATTTGTACACGCTGTGACTATACAAATCACAACATGTAAATAGGAAAATGTTGGCGTTATTTTGTCACTTATTGGGAGCAGTGTGCTAGCTGGAGCCGTTTACCTCCAGTCTTTGTGCTAAGCTAGGCTAGCGGTGGGTGCGTCATACAGAGTTACGGCATGCACGGAGATGAGAAGGGTATGTATGGACTTATCTAACTCTGGGGGATACGGTGAAGAAGCTAAAGTCCCAAAAAGTCGGCGTGTTCCTTTAAATGTGTTTTCCACCAGGTGACAGAAATCCTCCACTAAATCCTGGCACATTTTCCATGTTATATCCATGAATGAAAATGATAAATGTAGATCTTCCTTAAAGTAAATTTTACTGCATAAATGTAGTTAAAAAAAAAAAAACTTTAAAACATAAAAAAAATATATATATTTTACCCACAGGTGACTGAGCCCCCCCAATATTGAAATCCTAGAATCTCCCCTGTTATATTCCCAGTTGTTCTGGGGGTTTATAATAGGGTTTGGTGAAAAACAAATAGAAATTGTATGTATGTTGGTCTTCTGTGTGTGTCTGCGTGTTCGTGAAACTCTATCAGTGCAGCAGTTCACTCCGACTCACCCACAAAAACACACAAGTTATAAGAAATCAAGATGGATAAAAACACCACATGAAACACAAACCATGTAACTTCTTCTCTGAGGTGAATATTTTAGTTGTGTTCGTCGTAACAAGAAGTCATTGTCATTCTCATATTTCCGGTCCGGATATATTCAACTCAGTGAAGACAGTACACGGATACTTTTATTGGGATTTCTAGGAGTTGTATTACGTCGCATTTATATTCATCTTGATTTCTCACAACTTGTGTGTTTTTGTGTGCGACTCGGAGTGAACTGCGGCGCAAACAGAGTCTCACGAACACGCAGACGAGCACAGAAGACCAACGGCCAAGATTAGGATTTTTGTTTAACAATGCATTATATTTCTGTTTGTTTTTCACCAAACCCTATTGTAATCCCTCAAAACACTTGGAATATACGACATGGTTTCATGGGACCATTCCCTGATACTTTTAAGTGTTTTTTTAAAGCTTGATGCTGGTCGCTATAGACCAATTTCGAGCTGACGTCACAGTTACGTCACGGCG
This sequence comes from Vimba vimba, assembly GCA_022828995.1. Taxonomy (NCBI): domain Eukaryota; kingdom Metazoa; phylum Chordata; class Actinopteri; order Cypriniformes; family Leuciscidae; genus Vimba; species Vimba vimba. The sequence continues at coordinate 4,122,674 of CM040823.1, read as the reverse complement.
TTAGCTAGTGGCAAAACAAAAGGAAAACTGGAGGCGGCCAATACAAACCAGCACAGATTCGGCTACATAATAAGGAGCTTAAATTATTATTATTGTTATTAAATGTCATCTTGTTGTGTTGTTGGGTGCAAGAATCGACGCAAGAAAATGCATCGCATAATGTTTTCTAAATGATTGTGATTATTTGTGAATCATCTATGATTGTATACATTGTTGTGATTGATTGTGACTAGACTTTTTGAAGAACCTGGTAAGAAAGGGTAATCAAATACATAGTGAATATGCTGTATCTGGAATTTTTATTTCTAGAAAATATTCACATCGTTAAAATTGCACCGTAATGTCACTCTTTACATTGTCGTCTTCTGTCTGGCCTTGGCGCTGGCTAGGCAGAACTGCGGATCGTAGGCTACCACACAAGTCGTGTACGTGACCATTTAGTATAGTTATAGGCATGTAAAGATTTATATGCCCTCAGTTTCTCTTTACGCTCAGTTTCTCTATCAGGTAGGTGTAGAAGTCAGGCCACTCAACCGGAGGTAGTGTTAACGTTAATCCTGTCAGATTAATCCTGAGCATGTACGGGTCAGCCAGTCTGGGATGTCCGTAAAAATTAACTTTTGCAAATAACAATCGCGGCCCCGGACAGTGAGTGACCTTGCACATTAAGATAAAATTGGATTTTCTACAGTCATTATTAAAAAACAAGCTAACAAAACTTGCAAACTAACGTTAGTGAAGTGGCCAGGGAGATCGTTCTGCCGCCACATAAGCCCCGTCCACAAAAAAAGTCACCATGTTTTTTCCAACTGAAAAGGGGTCTATTCACTGCCATTATATGGAGAGACCAAAACATTTTTTACATTTTTCCTTTTGTGATCCAAAAAACAACAACATACTGCATTAGAACAACACCAGGGTGAGTAAATTATGACTTTATTTTCATTTTAGGGTCAACTATCCATTTAATGCATTAATGACCTTAAAGGAACACTCCACCGTTTTTTGAAATAGGGCTTATTCACCTTCTTTCCCACATTTAGATAGGTGGGCAAATGCATTTTTGTCACAGTGCATGTATTGTTTTAGTTTGACAGGGTCGGCGCTAGCTTAGCTTAGCATAATGAATGGAATCCTTTGTTGCCAGCTAGCATGGCCTGAGTAAAAGTGATATAAAAAATAAAAAAAACCACCTAATTACTTCTTGTGGCCTGCGTATTCACAACAAGTACAAATAGCGATGAAGATTAACACTAGGCGATTTCCTAGGCAGATATTGACTTATATATTAAGGACTATATTAGGGGGAAGCACAGGCGAAGCACTGTTACTTGGGCATGATATCTCTGCGCCCAAGTAGCTGTGCTTCGCCTGTGCTTCCCCCTAATATAGTCCCAAGTCAATATCTGCCTAGGAAATCGCCTAGTGTTAATCTGCATCGCTATTTGTACTTGTTGTGAATACGCAGGCCACAAGAAGTAATTAGGTGGGTTTTTTTTATTTTTTATATCACTTTTACTCAGGCCATGCTAGCTGGCAACAAAGGATTCCATTCATTATGCTAAGCTAAGCTAGCGCCGACCCTGTCAAACTAAAACAATGCATGCACTGTGACAAAAATGCATTTGCCCACCTATCTAAATGTAGGAAAGAAGGTGAATAAGCCCTATTTCAAAAAACGGTGGAGTGTTCCTTTAATGTAAAGTGTTTCCGTATCTTTGTTTTGTTTTACAGGACAAACATCTAAACATGCTTAATTCAAGATCGATTTGCTTGAGATGCAAAAGGAAATAAGAAATTAAATATGTATCAAATTTAACTGAGCTTTTGCTGAAAACAAGAAAAAAAATGTGTGTGTCAAACAAATCTAAGAATGTTTAGATATCTGTACTGAAAAACAAGACAAACATACTAAGATAATGATTGCATGCATTGAAGAAAGGATGGAGTGTTACTGTATGAAGGTGATTCTCGCCCGTCTTCGACCCCTGAGTCTCTCTCCTTGCTTCTCTTCCTGTGCCGGTGTCCGTGATGTCGATGGCGTCGGTGGGTTCTTCTGCCCAGAGGAACATGAACACCGATATACAGAGTCCTGTGACCTATTGACCAAAAGCAAACAGACAGGGACTCAGAGAATGTAAAATCTCCTGTATATTAAATAAATAATTCACATTTTAGATCATGTTCTGAGGCCCTTTGTTAATTAGGATTTTTTTCAACAACAGTGATAACATTCACTGAAATGAAACTTCATACAATTGGAACATACTAAATGGTCTTATATTGAGCATAAAACAAGATATGTAAAAAAAAAAAAAAAATACTGGGTAATACTTTTTTTTCTTCTTTTTTTTTTTGCAATATTTTCCAGAAGCGAATGAAATACAAGTACACTTATAATCAATATTTTACAGGGTTTTTTTTATGCGCTTTGGTACTATTTTCACAAGTAAGGTGTACATTTTCAAAACTTATAGTACTAATATCACAACAGATCATCAAAAGCATTTTGATTGCATTTTGATTGCAAATTGCATTTTTTCAAACATTTCAGCATATTTTCAATTGAGTTAGTACAAATCTATGTTTGAAACAGAAATGTTTCATTCACAATAACTGTCTTTCATAATGCCATTACTATCAAACTTTTGATTTTCATCTGTTTTCGCTCAGTTTAATACATTTGTCTATTATTTAATCTTAATCTTAATGGCTAATCAATTAATCATTTGGTTCATCTATAGATTTCTATAGATACAGATTCTATAGATATAGTTTCTACTTTGTTTGCCATTTTTGCAATTGAATAATTGAATATTCAATAATTGAATATTGATATTTGCAATTCCGATACAGATAACCAAATGTAACAAATTCTTTTTACATCATAAGCGATTTATCTTAGATTATAACCACTATGTTCAAAGTGTGTGTGTGTGTGTGTGTGTGGGGGGGGGGTTCTGGTAAACTCACAAAATATCCCCACAAAGATGGCAATATCCAAAATCCTTGTCCTTGTGGGGGAAAACAGCTTATAAATCATACTGTGTGTGTGTGTGTGTGTGTGTGTGTGTGTGTGTGTGTGTGTGTGTGTGTGTGTGTGTGTGTGTGTGTGTGTGTGTGTGTGTGTGTGTGTGTGTGAGTGGGGGGGTCAGAGATGCATCAGAAGAAGGGAGACAGATGGCATCAAATACTGCATTTTTACATTAGAGTATGTATGTCATGTGATACTGTAAACAGATTACCATGGTAGAGACCGCCACATTACTGTAACTCACCCTTCATCTGTAAAGGTCCACTACTGTATTCAGTCATATGGCACAGTGAAAACATTTACTGTATTTCCAGCAAACTCTGTTCTAGCACAAAACCTCATGGCCGTTTCATAACTTCACACCTTTTGATAACACACTAGATAGATACCATTACAAACATTATGGATTCAGTTACACAAGTTAGGTAATGTAAGGGTATTTTTAATGTGTATTACTGTAATTATTTCATCAACAATGGGAATTTGAAACATGTATCTTGCATTATTTGCTGTTAAATGAATTGATTGTTAAAAGTACTAAATTAAAAGAAGATCATACTGTTGTGTTTCGGTGATTAAACCAAATGTTATCATTACATATTTCAATAATCTTGTGTTTGAAACGATGATTATGTCGACTGAAATGTGTATTACTAATGAAAGCATGGCATCAGGTTTTGAAAGAATGACCAGCTGTGTTAACATGTGAAAACGTACACCTTACTTGTGAAAAAAGTACCAAAAACTGTAACATAATCAACTTTTATAATTAACTTAAACGTTCATAATCAGATGGATATTTTTTTTTACTTTTAACTCTTACTCCGTTGCATTGCATTATGGGTTTGTCTTTTCCATAAAAGATACGTGCAGGTCTGCTTCAGTATTCAGCCAAACGAAGGTGTTTTAGAAGGCAGCGTAATTATGCTGTGGCTCATTTGGAATGATTATCCTACATAATTATGAAAATACAATTATACAATAATTATACGTCTGCCTACCGTTTGGCACGGATGCTAAACATATGATCCCTAAAATTGCTGTTATTAGGTTTTAAAGTGGAATGTAAAGTAGAGACCTTGCAATAGAAAAATTCAGTTTACCAAACATATTTAACCCGTATTTACTTCTCTTTTCTGAACAACGCTAAACAATGGTAATCACTCACTGTAATTCCATTTGAATGATTGAGAGGTCGAGACAACAGCATGAGTTTAATTGCTGTGAAAACGTAACATCTGTCTGTCTGCTTAGTGCTTACACACACACACACACACGACATATATAGACTAATGCTAACCTACAGACAGATCCTCTTCCTGGCAGTTAAAAGGGAGCTGAAAGCTGGATAAAATGAGGCTTAAATTACATCCTAAAGTTGTGTATGAATTACATAACATTATGAGAAGGACTGAATGCATCGTCCTGCAATGGGAAACGTCTCAATGACACCGGCTTATATCGATTTCTAAAGCTTTAGACTTTATAAGGTTGACCACTTGTGTTTACAAAGTCATGACATTTAAAACTCAAGATGATGCTCACAAGATTCAGAGGAGCGTCTGTGATCAAAACCACCAGACCCAAATATCCGAACAGTGTTATTCACTCACATGTTCTTCAGAGAATCGGGCTTTATGCACAAAATATCCTCAAGTATAAAAGTATGTGCAAAGTGTGCCCATTATGTGAGCTTCTGGGCCAATCCAGAGTGAATCTTACAGCTGCCTAGTGTTCACTGGGTTATAAAACGTGTCTGAAAATGAATAAATAACATGTATTCAAAAGCTGAAACTGCAGATGTATTTACAAGCTGCAGTGAGTGGAGGAAATGTCATATTTTTGCTGTCACAAGCAGTGTTTTATGCAGCTCAGTGTAATATATACAGTATACTGACAGTCGGCTCATTATTGCATGGAATTCTGGGTAATATCCACATAATGCCAGCTTGTCCTTTCAGTGAAATGCATCCAAAATAAAAGTTTGTTGTACTGTGTATAATTATTTTGTATATATAAATACACACATATGCATGTATATATTTAAGAAAAATGTGTTATTTATATATAAAATATTTATATTTATATATATATATAATATAAAATATATATATATACAGTATATACATGCAAATATTTCTTAAATATATAAATAAATGTGTGTATTTATATATACAACATAATTATACACAGCACACACACACACATATATTATGTAAACTCAAACTTTAATGAATCGTTTTCTAGCGCTACATTTCAGAGCTGTGTAGGATATAGAGCCTCTATTTAGATTCTGATGACCCATTTATTATTATAATTTGGATACTGTAATTATTCTCTCCGTTCCTGCCTCTTTTTCACAGACAGAAAGTAAAAATAGCTGATCCAGGGGCAGAGGAGCGGCTGACGTCACCTGCAGTCCTGAGAGAATACGCTTCGAGTAGCTGTTCTTTTTCCCTGTTAAACGCTCTCAGAGACCAGCAATCCATCCTCCCACCGCTCTCTTCTCTTCATGTCACTTCAGAGGCACACACACACACACACACACACACGTCTCTCTGGTGCGACGTGCTCTTGGTTTGCCACCCACAGACTTTCCTCTCAGACTAGCATTAACTTCTCTGAGCACTTATTATTGTGTGTATGTGTGTATGACAGCGGCTCCAGGATGAGCTTTACTTCTGTCGTGTTCTTGTCGTTTTCTACACATAGTTCATTTGCTACTATGAAAGAATCTTTTGAAAATAAAATCCTTTGAATTCACAATTGATTCCAATAGATTTTGATGTTAGCCTAAAATACGTAGCACACAGTGGTACATTTGAATTAGACTGAACTATTTTTATTGCATGGTTCAGAGCTCTCTGAAAACGATTTACTCGTGTTTTACTATTTTATAATTGAGTCTGATACGGTTTTGTCACTCCGGTTTTAAGGTTTCGCTTAGCTTTGCTGCTCTTATTTGTGTTTTATGTGTTGTTATGCAGGTCTTACTATATTTTAATCTGGTTGTTCTGTAAAGCACTTTGGTCAGCCTAGTGGCTGTTGTAAATGTGCTATACAAATAAAGTGAACTTGAACTTGACGAATATGCACATTTTTCTCACTTTATCCACCATTTATGAGATCATTCTTCCACTGAGGTTATTGCAAAGCATTCTGGGATTGTCTACAACAGATACACTACCTTTCAAAAGTTTGGGTTCACTAGATTATTATTATTTATTTTTTCCTGTTTACCAAGGCTGCATTTATTTGATCACAGATACAATAATAATATTGTGAATATTATTACAATTCAAAATAAATATTTTCTATTTGAATATATTTTCAAATGTAATTTATTCCTGTGATCAAAGTTGATTTTTCAGCATCATTACTCCAGTCTTCAGTGTCACATGATCCTTCAGAAATCATTCTAATATGATGATTTTTATTATAAATGTTGAACTGCTTAATATTTTTGTGAAAACCATAATACGTTCAGAAATACAAATGCATCATTGCTGACTAAAAGTATTAATTTCCTTCTTTTTGTTCTTAATGATCTCAAACAGTAGTTGTACACAGACTATCATCAATTTATGTGAGAATGGTTTGCAGAATTTTTCAAGATTTTTTTGATTACTAGAAAGAACAGCATTTAATTAAAACATTATGAAACGTCGTTACTGTCACTTCTGATCAATTTAATGCATCCTTACCAAATAAAAGTATTTGTGGGGGTGTGTGTGTACGTGTGTGTGTGTGTGTGTGTGTGTGTGTGTGTGTGTGTGTGTGTGTGTGTGTGTGTGTGTGTGTGTGTGTGTGTGTGTGTGTGTGTGTGTGTGTGAGAGTGACTGTGAGTGTGTGAGAGTGACGGTGAGTGTGTGAGAGTACGTGTGTGTGACTGAGTGTGTAACTGTATGTATGTGTGTGTGTGTGTGTGTGTGTGTCTGTGTGTGTGTGCGTGCGTGCGTGTCTGTGTGTGTGTGTGCATGTGTGTCTGTGTGTGTGTGTGTGTGTGTGTGTGTGTGTGTGTGTGTGTGTGTGTGTATGTGTGTGTGTGTGTGTGTGACCGAGTGTTTATGAGTGTGTGACTGTATGTGTGTGTGAGAGTGAGTGTGACCGAGTGTTTAGGTATGTGTGTGTGTGTGTGAGTGTGTGTCTGTGTGTGTATGAGAGTGTCTGTGTATGTGTGACTGTGAGTGTGTGTGAGTGTGAGTGTGACCGAGTGTTTATGTGAGTGTTTACGTGTGTGTGTGTGTGTGTGTGTGTGTGTGTGTGTGTGTGTGTGTGTGTGTGTGTGTGTGTGTGTGTGTTTTTTTACCTTCTAGCTCCTCCTTCTCCAATCCGGCTTTAAGCATGGAGCGAGTGCCTCCTCTGTCCACAACAGCCTCCTCATCATTCCTCTGTGTGTGTGTGAGAGAGAGAGAGAGAGAGAGAGAGAGAGAGAGAGAGAGAGAGTGAGTGAGTATGTGTCAGCATGGAGGTCTGTCTCAGAGCGACAGGGCGTAATGGATGCGTCTCTCACTGACAGACACATTTGTCCCAGCATGTCAAACAGAGACAGATTCTCACCACACACACACACACACACACAATCTGATGCTCGCTGTCCAAAGACTGCAAATCTGAGTGGATAATGAACTATAGTCCTGAAGATTTTCTGAATAATACTGCGAGCTCTTCCTCCTGAGAAACTAGGGCACTGCTGTACACTTGCTAAGCTCCACACAGGTCTGAAATAACATGAGAGTGAGTGAATAATCATGCGCAAAAACAAAAGACAGTTCACATGCATTGCTTGAGGAACATATATATTAGGAACAATATATTTCCCTGCTTTTTATGGGAATGAAAGTGCAGTCCGAACACCAGACGGTTACCATGGTTACTAATCTAGCCAGCAGCAGCAGCCTCTCCATGAAATCAAACTGACCCATGTTCTTCAACAAAGAAAACAATGTTTAGTTTTGTGTCATATTGAAAGCTTCACCACAACATGACAGCGACCTTTGACATTTACCTTTACTTACAGTGTAAAAGACCCAGTGCTGGACGGGTAATGTCTCAATATTACCACAGGACAAATACCAGGGATTTACTGATATACATAAGCATGTACAAAAAACACAATAAAATGCATTTTAAAGCTGCAGTTCGTAAGTTTTTTGGGTTAAAAATTATCCAAAATAAAATTTTGAGCAAGTACATAACCAGCCAGTGTTTAAAACTCTCTGCTTGCCGTAGCTCGATTCAAAACGGTAAGCTTGTGATAATGTTTTTAACTCCAGTGGTACTGGTGGATTTCCACAGTAAATTCGAGCATGTCTTTGCGTCACATCTGTCCACATAAAGAAGAGTCTCGGCTAGTAGGCTATGAGTGTGAGGATGCTGGAGGTGGAGATTTATAGTCTTTTCTCACAGCACTTGATATAATTAAACTTATCAATTTGATGGTGGATCCAGAAAGGTTCAAGTGACAATCACCAGTGACAACTGGAGATTCACCCGTCGTAAAACGCAAAAGACTTCGGAGTGGCTACAGAAAAAAAAGAGACTGCAAGCGGCCCATGCGAAAACAAGGATAATATCGGAAGGGCTTTTTTAAGGTGGCGTGAACTCTGTGTTTTGAAGGGGTTGAAAACGAACACAGAGACGGCTTTTTTTCTGCTGGACAGGTAAGACATTTCAATGGTTCAATTATGTAACAGTAGCGCACTTGTTCAATTAAAGCAGTGGTTCTCAATTCCAGTCCTCGTGACCCGCTGCTCTGCACATTTTGTATGTCTCTCTTATCTGACACACTCAGTTCAGTTCATGGAGTCTCTCCTAATGAGCTGATGATCTGGTTCAGGTGTGTTAAATAAGGGAGACATACAAAATGTGCAGAGCAGTGGGTCACGAGGACTGGAATTGAGAACCACTGAATTAAAGTCATACAGTTACGGAGAACTGAACTACAGGTAGCCCTAATACACAAATGTAGTCACGCAATGCTGATGTTAACATTGTTAACATTAACAATTTGAGAACAAAGTATAATTTGCACGGTTTGACGTGATATGATAAGCAATCGTTAGATTTAATCAGCACGATTTACTGCAATGCTTTTTTTCCCCTTAGTTGGTCCGAACAAAAGTGGATGTTACTTACTTGTTCAGACGATATTTTCCATTTAAAACTCTTATGTTGGTCATACTTCCAAAAAGTAGAATCTGTGATTGCGAATGACAGTGGCCACACCGGCGGCGACCGACAGCCGCACATTCTCCTCAAAACATTGGATTCATCCGCGCTGTGCCGTGCCGAGGTAGCCTGGATGCCAGCCGAATTTAGCCCCGCCCACAAAATTTTAAGGCCGGGAAGTTCGGTCTGGACTTGATCCGTTGAGGAGCTATTATCCCCGAACAAAAGCTGTTCGGACCAATCAAATTGTCAGGGCGGGCTTTATACGATGTTGGACAGATGATCAACAGTAACGTAATCATCCACGTCACCAAAGAGCGCTTGGGTTTAATTCGTTTACAACAAAGATGACTGCCGCTGGAGAATTGAGATTTCACAAGTTCACACTTACAAATAAGTCAGATAGAATAACTGCATATTTGGCGTACTGTCCGAGGAGAGGCTCCGGGCTTGGTATTCGACCCGAACCCAAAGTACTCCCCCCACCGTATTCCAGGCTGTGGAAGGACAAGCCGAGAGAGAGTGGAGGGATGCTGAAAACTGTCAAGGAATGTTAGGTGAGTTGACAGAGTGAATAAATATATGCTTCCTCTCATGCTGATAGGGTAGACCTGGTAATTGTTTGATGACAAGTTGACTGGATTGATTATTTGAACGTGCTCCTCCCGAACTTTGTTTATGAAACATCATGTGTAGATTCCGCCATCGCGTCTGTTATAGAAGATATCGACAGCACATTAATTTTAAAAGAGGAACAGAGAACCGCGATCAAGGCATTTGTCGATCGGAAACATGAATGAAGAACATACGTCACTTACTCCGTTGCTCTGATTGGTTGTAGGTCTATCCAATTGAGTGCAGAGGCATTTTCTTTCCTGGTTCGGTTGAAACACGCCCCTTAATCACAGCCCAATGGAGCAGATCAGACTCATAAGGCTTGTTCGACTTGAACCGGCGCTGCACAGACCGATCGGTTTATGACATCAAAGTACCATGAGCAGTGTTTGCCTGTTTAATGTTAATGTCTTTTGAATGTTAAATTGCTACAATTTCCCTTTTTTAACATTTAATATAGATTTTTATTATTATTAATACTATTATTATTATTTAAATATTAAAGCTGCAGTCCGTAGTTTTTCCTCTTTGTCGCCATCTCTGTTTGAAATCTGCAATTGCAGTTATTCGCGAAATTATCGACTTTACGTGGGTTGTGCCTCGGCACTAGCCTGACGTCGTCATACTCAGATTGTAGTCAGGCATAGGGTTGTTCGACTTGAACCGGCGCTGCACAGACCGATCGGTGAATGACATCAAAGTACCGCGAGAGCGAATAGAAAGTAGACGGCTCCTTATGCTTTTGAATTGCTCTCGCGGTACTTTGATGTCATTCACCGATCGGTCTGTGCAGCGCCGGTTCAAGTCGAACAACCCTATGCCTGACTACAATCTGAGTATGACGACGTCAGGCTAGTGCCGAGGCACAACCCACATAAAGTCGATAATTTCGCGAATAACTGCAATTGCAGATTTCAAACAGAGATGGCGACAAAGAGGAAAAACTACGGACTGCAGCTTTAATATTTAAATAATAATAATAGTATTAATAATAATAAAAATCTATATTAAATGTATAGAAAAAAGGGAAATTGTAGCAATTTAACATTCAAAAGACATTAACATTAAACAGGCAAACACTGCTCATTCATAATTGATTCATGCATCAATAGTAATGATTAATAAATAATCTTCTATTAAATTCCCCAAATCAAATAACACAACATGCATGAACTGATCAAATGTACAAGTTTGGGGTTGGCACAATTCTTTAATAAGTCTTTAGTAAAAACAGTAATATAGTGAAATATTATAACAATTTAAAATAACTGTTTTCTATGTGAATATATAGTAAAATGCATTTTTTTCCTGTGATCAAAGCTGTATTTTCAGCATCATTACTCCAGTCTTCAGTGTCACATGATCCTTCAGATATCATTCTAATATGAAACATTTCTGATTATTATCACTGTTAAAACAGTTCAATGTTCATATTTTTGTGAAAACCGTAATACGTTTTTCCAGGATTCTGTGATGAATATAAAGTTCAAAAGAACAGCATTACAAAACGTCTTTACTGTCACTTTAACGACCAATTTAATGCATCCTTTCTAAATATAATAAATGACCTCATACTTTATAATAGTAGTGCATAAATGACAATATGCAAGTTGCTTTGAAGTAAATGTCAAGATTTGCTCATATTAGAGTCACTCACATCTCCTCATTTCATCATTATATATATCATAGCTTTTCTTCAACAATATGAACAGCTGAGAACCACCGTTGCTTGTAATTAAAATCATTTATTAATGAAAAAGCACTTGTGCATTTGATAGAAGATGTCTATGTACAGTATATGAGTTATGTTGTGAATAACCATGCGGGATTTTAATATAGAAAGCTTTATTTTGTGGTATATTTCATGCGGAAAATACAATTAGAATACAATTAATCATCTCAAAACAAACATAATGAGCTCTTGAGCGAGTCTTTAATTAGCGCTTCTTCGAAGAATGACAGCTAGTCTAATAAACGGGGTTAAAGCAGTTTCTAGATTACTGAGAAACATGCAGAATTAAAACAGATGGTGCAGAGCCAAGATTAACCCCAGAGCCATTACATAAGAGGAATAAAACACATACAATACTAGTGTTTCACACATCACACACACCATTTAAAACTATTTACATGCTACTGGGAGAAAAAACAAAATTCAGAATTTATCTCAATATTTACACTGTCATTCAAAAGTTTGGGGTCAGTTTTTTTTTTTTTTTTGGAAATAAAACTTTTATTCAAAAAGGATGCATTCAATTGATAATTAAAGTGACAGTTAAATCGTTGTTACAAAATATTTCTGTTTCAAGTTCTCTTTTGAACTGTTCATTCGTCACAGAATCCTGAAAAATAAGTATCATGGGTTTCTGCAAAAATACAAAGCAGCACAACTGTTCTCAACGTTGATAATAATAAGAAATTAAATAAAAAATCGTATTGACCTCAGACTTTTGAACGGTAGTGTGTGTATCTTCTCTGAATGAACTAAGAGCGATTTGTGATTTGATTCAAAATAATGTAAGAACTAAAATACAATATTTAAAAAAATGAAGGCACAAAATAGTGTTTCATTATTTTAATTTATATGCATCAATAGTAATAAACAGCAATATTTCTTTTTAAACACAACAGTGTGTGTGTGTGAGTGTGCGTGAGTGAGTGAGTGTGTGAGTGAGTGTGTGTGCGTGAATGTAAGTGTGTGCTTGAGTGTGTGAGTGAGTAAGTGTGTGAGTGAGTGAGTGAGTGTGTGAGTGAGTGTGTGAGTGAGTGAGTGTGTGAGTGTGAGTGAGTAAGTTTGTGAGTGAGTGAGTGAGTAAGTGTGTGAGTGAGTGAGTGAGTGAGTGAGTGAGTGAGTGAGTGTGTGTGTGAGTGTGTTTGAGTGAGTGTGCGTGCGTGAGTGTGAGTGAGTGAGTGAGTGTGCGTGCGTGAGTGTGTGAGTGAGTGAGTGAGTGAGTGAGTGAGTGAGTGAGTGTGCGTGCATGAGTAAGTAAGTGTGTGAGTGAGTGTGTGAGTGAGTGAGCGTGTGAGTGTGAGTGAGTGTGAGTGAGTGAGTGTGAGTAAGTGTGTGTGTGAGTGAGTGAGTAAGTGTGTGTGTGAGTGTGTGCGTGTGTGTGTGAGTGTGTGTGTCTGTGTGTGTGTGCGCGTGTGTGAGTGTGTGTGCGTGCATGTGTGTGAGTGTGTGTGCATGCGTGCGTGAGTGAGTGAGTGAGTGTGTGTGAGTGAGTGAGTGTGCGTGCGTGTGTGTGTGTGTGTGTGTGTGTGAGTGTGTGTGTGGTAGATCCTGTAGCTCACACAGACGACAGCTCACGCTTCACACCCCCTCACTGACGTACTCAAGGAAACAAACCCAAGGGCACCTTCTCGAGACGATGAGTGTATGACACACGTGTAAGAGCGTAACTGTGTGTAGAGCACAGAGACTCAGACTCACATATAAATGCTCTTCAGTTTGACTACAATGATGAAATAGTACGATCATCACATAATAAGACTATGAACTCCAGCTACATTAATTCTTCTCTTTTTGCTTCTATAAATCTCACCAGCTCCAGTGTGGATCCAGCCTTAGAGATGATATCAGTCAACGCCAGCAGTTACTTCAGATGACGACAACTATATATATCACATATTATCCATATATTGTATATTATCCCTATCTGCTGCCTAAAACATTCACTACGTCGGTTTAACTGAATACAGATGTTAACTGTCCACATAACATCATACCTGTCAACATTTGGATAGCAAAATACGGGAGATCTGATCTGGATGGCAGAGGCAGGCTAAATACACATTAATTGCGCAGATATTAACATAAATAAATACATAATCTCTGTATTACATACATAATACATTACATACATAGTCTCCAAAGCCATCTCTCTCATGTTCGTCCATCCTCGGGATGCTGCTGTTACAAATACGGGAGAAATACGAAACGGGATGATAGCGGGATAGCAAGGTAAAATACGGGAGAATCCCAGGAAAAATGGGAGGGTTGGCAGGTATGCATAACATGTTGTAGTTGTAAACCACTACCATATGGATATTGTTTTGATATTGCATTTTCTGTGAAGCTGCTTTGAAACAATATGTATTGTGTATTGAATTCAGTTTGTTCCAAAACATTGGTTTACTGTGGTCAACATTATTTAAAGAGACGTTATTTATTTTATTTTAATCATGGCATTATTTATTATTAACTATATGTTTGATTTTATTTAAATAATCATATTTTCAAAATGAATGCAATGAAAATGCTTAGAATCAGCATTAATCTGTTAATTGTGTAAACAATTACATTTATTCAGTGTAAAAGTGTGAACATGGTTAAAATATAAATAGATGAGGAAAAAGCCAGATTAAAATAATAAAGATTTATTTATAATAAATAAATGTTATATACAGTATAATGTATTTCATATATCTGGTTATTGTGTATTTAAAACACATTTATGCATGACAAATATGCATCACATTAAGTTTATTATTTTATGTTTAAACTGTGTAATCCATTTGGATTGACATTTTAAACACAACTAAAATATAGATATTAAATTCAGACCTAAATAACTTTGTGTAGTGATTCTTCAAATATGAATTTTGAAACTGTTGTGTGCTTTAAAAATGTAGTTGTGGAATAGCAATGGCATCTTGTAGCTTATTGCTTTATTAAACACTATAAATAATTCCCTAAGCTTGTAAATACAAAGTTTTGATTTCATTAAAATAGGATAAGTTTCGTCTCGGTTACATCCTTCAGGGATGTATCCTTCAGGGATGTAACCGTCCTTCTACGTCCTTCAGGGAACGAGGGTAACCATATGTAACCGAGACGTTCCCTATCAGTCGGTCACTCTCGACGTACGTCGTGACCGACGAATAGGTATCCCTACCAAAGCGCCACAGCTGCTGACCCCATCCAGCGCCCCGTGCGAGCCGATTGCCCCTTCTTGCCTGGAAGGACGATAGGAGAAGGCTTACACAGAGTGTATCTGTCACTGTTGTTCCGTGATAACCCATACAGTGAGATAATTGGATAACACTGGGAAAGCGTGCCCTTTCTGTTAGGAAGGAGAACACTGCGGAATGTGGAGATATACATATGGACTTGTACTGCATATGAAATACTGGGTGACTTAGCCCAAGGGAAAGACACGGGCTTCCGTTTAGGAGCAGCCTTGGAAGAAATACACATATGGGACCCAGCCTAGACCCGGTTCTCAAGGATTCAACGGATAAAGGCCTGGCGCTGGACGGGCCGAGGGTGTTGGAGGACTCAACAGATTTTTCACACTGGAGTAATAAGGAGGGTGCAGCAAGCCGACAGAGCCGGGCCTCTCAGTGCTTCTACCCATTTAGGGTGAGAACAGGGGAGGAGACTGGCTCTACACGTAGGCTATAATATCTAGCGAACGTGTTAGGTGTCGCCCAGCCCGCAGCTCTACAGATATCTGTTAGCGAGGAGCCACCTGGAGGATGCAACGGCTCTCGTGGAGTGAGCATGCAACCTGAGCGGGCAGGGCACGCCTTGAGCTTGGTAAGCCAAGGCGATGGCATTCACTATCCAGTGGGCCATCCTCTGCTTGGAGACAGCCTTTCCCTTCTGCTGGCCTCTGTAACAGACAAAGAGCTGGTCTGAGGTCCTGAGGCTTTGAGTTCTGTCCATGTACAGTCGCAGAGCGTGGACGGGACAGAGCAAAGCCAGAGCTGGGTCTGCCTCCTCCAGGGGGAGCGCTTGCAGGTTCACCACCTGATCTCTGAGGGAGGGGTAGGAACCTTGGGCACATAGCCAGGCCGGGGTCTCAGTACGACATGGTTGTCACCCGGCCCGAACTCTAGGCACGATTTGTCGACCGAAAATGCCTGCAGGTCCCCTACCCTCTTGATAGAGGCCAGTGCAACCAGCAGCAAAGTCTTCATGGAGAGAAGCTTTAAGTCTGCTGACTGCAGAGGATTAAAGGGAGCATTCTGAAGTGCTCGAAGCACCAGGGAAAGGTCCCAAGAGGGTATGAATGGGGTCGAGGAGGGTTTAAATGTCTCACCACCCTAAGGAACCTGACGACCAGGTCGTGCTTTCCTACTGTTTTCCATCTATGTGGTCATGATATGCTGAAATAGCGGCAGCATGTACTTTGAGGGTGGAGGGAGACCGCCTTCGCTCCAGCCCTTGCTGCAAGAAGGAAAGCACGGACCCTATCGAACACCTTCGGGGGTCCTCTCGTTCCACTCGACGAACAGGTTCCACTTCAAGGCGTACGCACGTCTCGTATACGACGCCCGCGCTGAAGTGATGATGTTAAGTACCTCTGGGGGTAAGTCACCTAGAACCTCAGCGTCCCATCCAGGGACCAGACATGGAGTTTCCAGAGGTCCGGATGCGGGTGTGGAATTCGACCACTGTATTCGCACTGTATCGCCCACACCAGACTGGAGAGGTCCCGTTGAGAGCTTGCTCGTTCTCGTAACACTCTTCTTTCAGTAGAGTACACAGCATCGAAGTGCTCGGCTCCGAAGCAAAAAGCTGAAGTGCAATCGCACCTTCTGCTCGTTATATACCCGCGCGGCGTGGCAGAGCTGTTGCAAATGATTGCACGCCAATGTGCATTGGCTCGTTTAGTTTCACTCGAAGTAGATTGGCCTCGCTAGTGAGATTCCAGTTCGTCGGTCACGACATACATCTAGAGTGACCGACTGATAGGGAACAGATTCTGATCAGGTCTAATCTCTTTATCCTGAATCCTCACTTTTTATGACCAAACCACCACATGCTTTCCTTCTGTGTGATGAACTACACACATCCTACATCCTTCACACACACACACACACACACACACACACACACACACACACACACACACACATACACACACATACACTCACACAGACACACACACACACATACACTCACACAGACACACACACACACTCTCACACATTCTTGTACATCTATCTTTATGAGGACATTCATTGACACAATGCAATCTCTAGCCGCTTACCCTAACCTTACCCATCACAACTAAGTGCCTAACCCGAACCCTGACCCTAAACCGACCCTTAACCTCATTATAACCTTATCCCTAAAACCAAGTCTTGACCCTCAAACAGGCCTTTAAAGGCTCTCAGAAAGTGAGGACCGGCCAAAATGTCCTCACTTTACTCTCTTTGTCCTCACTCCAATGGTCTAAAACTCAAACTGGTCCTCACAAAGATAGTTGTACAAGTACACACACACACACACTCACACTCACACACTCTCTCTCTCACTCACACATTAAAGAAAAAAGTGTTTTTTGACCTTGGATGTAACCCTGTTAGACCCAACAAAATAAGAAACCTTTAAAATAGCATGGGGCACTTTCTTTAAAAAACAAAACAAAAAAAACTACTGACCCCAAACTGTTGATTGGAAGTGTGTCTAAGACAAAGTAGAAACTCTTAATACCCCTGAGCTTTAAAAGAGCAATAAAATGTGGGTGTTTCGCAAAGCTGGCCTGTGTGTGACAGCTATATATAGCAGCTCTATATGTTCTGCATCCTGAGATGGACTGACCGTTCCAAGTGCTTTCCTGTCCGATCAATAAACAGTGCAGTTTCCATGTAACTGACCCAATCCTTCAGGATGCCTGAACATTCAGATCGATGCGCTGCAAAGTCATGCTTACAAGAGACCAGGCGTTTAAAACTGCATGAAAAAGCGAAAGAATCTGTGATTGCCCAGTTAGCATGTCGGTCAGACAGACGTTTCAGTTCTTGGCCAGATGAAGACAGATAATCAAGAGTCTGGCAACAGAAGGATAAGATAAGTCACCATCTTATTCCTCATCACTATTCTCCTGTGGATCAGAGAGGTTCCAGCTGGCTGAAAGAGACTGCTTTGGTATAATTTTAGCAAGCAGACGAATCTGAAAAATAACACTTGAATAATTACAGCTCCTGTTTTCTCAGAATACAGGTCCATTATTCCTGAATATAATCTCGCTTTTGTGGAAATGCCCAAAGAAAAGAACTTTGGATTTTCCCTTCAAATAACAGAGAGCAATCAGCTTAATTTTAATGCTTGTTTACAAAAAAATGGACACAAATTGACATGAAATCCTCTTAGTCTTTTCTGCACTTAAACTTTGCGCGAGGATAAACTCACAGATAGTTTCAAGTAACATGCAACAGTGACCTGCCAAAACACAGCACAGACTTTATTACTGTCCCAAAGCATGCTGGGATGCCGAGTCCTATTGTGGCATTCTATAGGGTGGACGTTTATATTATATTATAGAAACACAACATCATTAGTGACTGATTTGAATCACCCTACGTACTCAGCAACCAAATTTTAGATGATTTCAATGGAGTTTAGATTTTGATAATGGCTCAATACTCTAAGAATATGATTTAAAAAAAATCTAAATATTGGATAAATATTCTACTTTTAACTATACTGAACTATAGATTGAAGTACTATTGACACTTTTTGGCAATGAATTAATAAAAAGTATGTCTATAATCAACATATTTTGTTCGCCATCTTAAAAAGATTTTTGCAATGAATCCGAATCGCCTTCTCCACAATAGATGCATACAATGTTGAGTTACAATTTGGCATTTTGAATCTTAGACGATTTATGCTCTAAAGAGATAGTTCACTAGAAAATTAAAATTCGGCAATCATTTACTCGCCCTCAGGTTGTCCCAAACAAGTATGAATTTATTTCTTCTGCTGAACACAAAATATATTTTGAAGGATGTTTGTTACTAAACAGTTGATTGACCCCATTGACTTCCATAGTATTTTTTTTCCCCCTGTTTGTTTACCCATATTCTTCAAAATATCTTCTTTTGTGTTCAGAAATTCATACAGGTTTGGAACAAATTGAGGGTGAATAAATTTGCCATTGCAATTTATTAGGTGAACACATCTATGATGCAATCAAATTTACATTTATTCATTTAGCAGAAGCTTTTATCCAAAGCGACTATATAAAACGTAGCCAATATAGACAATAAATGCTCTGAGTAAAGGACACAAGTGCCTGCAACTGCAATGCATCATGGGTTAAAAATATAGTCCAACCTGATAAAAGCTATTTTGGAAAAATTCAGTTTTTCTGTCCATACAGTGGAAGTCAATGGGGTCCAATGTCGTTTAGTCCCCAACATTCTTCAAAACATGTTCCACAAAATAAGAATGCATAACTGAGTAAATGATAAACTTTTCATTTCTGGGTGAAGTATCTCTTTAAAGCAGCATGAGGTCAGTCAGAGAGGCGAGAGATTAGCGAGAGTCCCGTGATGATTCGCATTGATTTAATTGGATGAAGCAGATAATCATATTGAGCATCCTGAAAGTGGCAGATGGAGGAGAATATCACCATCAGCTGCAGCAGAACAAATCCATACAGGGCCGTTCAGTGCAGTAAACGCTGTAACAGCACACAGATGAGCTCTTTTACTACGTCAAATCAATTATATTGTTATATTGTTGTATTCACAATACACATTGTTTCAAAGCAGCTTTACAGAAATGTTGATGCTTATAATATCTTAATATCTCCATGCTTTGAGATTTGCTATAGTATATTTTGTTTAATGCGAGTATACTATATGTATGGTACTTTATAGACAGAGCTGTGCGATAATATAATTACAATTTTGCGATGTTATGTAAATCACATTTGCTATATATTATGTAATGCATAACGTGAGTGTACTGTATGTATCCAGGTGGTTGGATATACTTGCAGTAGTTGTATAACTCGTTATCAATTATTAATTTGTTAATTCATTCGGTGAATATGCATATAATACTTGAATAGCTGTTTGACATGAGCTACACAGTCAAGAAAAAACCTTCTGTTCCAAATGCTGCCATGCTTTCTACTGATCACCGTCATCCATCCTGCTCGCAGGAACCACAATGCATTGCGACAAACTTTTAGATAATATATTGAAATTATCAAAATATCGCAAATGTATTGCAATAACAGCTTGCAATAACTGGGGTCATGAACAAAAGACAAAGAGAAAATCACTCACTGCTCTTGGCTGGATAACTTTTGTAGCTTTAATAAGAATCAGTATATATTTAATTCACACAGTGAAAACTAAGTGTTTTATTTTTACATTTGATTATTCAGTTTCTGTTGTTAAATAACCCTAATGTAGGATAACCTGAACCCCTAAACCCCGTGGTTTACACTGATGTTAAAATAACACTTCTCATGCTACAGTAAAACACTGATGTTCACTTTCAGAAGCTGTAGGGATGTTTTATTGTCACAAACAGAATGTGAAACACGTACAGTATGTAGGTTATATAATTTTAAATATATTTTTAAGATAATTTAAGTTTACTTTA
>CM040823.1:4020000-4097500 GCA_022828995.1 Vimba vimba | reverse complement strand
ACACTCAAACACACACACACACACACATAAAAAACACACTCAAACACACACACAAACACACACTCACTCAAACACACACACACTCAAACACACACACATACAAACATACACTCAAACACACACACACACACACACTTAAACACACACACTCAACACACACACACACACACACACACACACACACACACACACACACACACACACTCACTCAAACACATACAAACACACACTCACTCAAACACACACACACACACACACACACACACTCACTCAAAAACATACAAACACACACTCAAACACACACACACACACACACACACACAAACACACACTCACTCAAACACACACACACACACACACACACACACACACAAACACACACTCACACACACACACACACACACACTCACTCAAACACATACAAACACACACTCAAACACACACACACACACACACTCACTCAAACACATACAAACACACACAAACACACACTCAAACACACACACACACACACACACACACACACACACAAACACACACTCAAACACACACACACACACACACACACACACACACTCAAACACACACACACACACACACACACACTCAAACAAACACACACACACACACACACACACATACAAACACACACTCAAACACACACACACACACACACACACACACACTGCTCAAGTGTAAGAACACAGGGAACATCTCTGAAACATGCAGCGCTTATATTCATTCAGTTAAATCACAGATTTTGTGATTGAGAATCACACTAAGCCATTTCACTTTTTTTTTTTTTTTTCGATTAATCATCATTAATCATTAATAGTCCTACTATGCATCATTTTTTCCCTCTAATTATTTTCATGAAACACACAGTAATATGCTAGACTGAGGGTTTGTTTTTGGGTTATAACCACTGATCTCTATAATGACATGTCATTCTATATAGATCAGTGGTTATAACCCATTAAATTCTTGATCAACATTAAAGGGGTGGTTGATTATGATTTCACTTTTCTAACTTTAGTTAGTGTGTAATGTTGCTGTTTGATCATAAACAACATCTGCAAAGTTACAACGCTCAAAGTTCAAAGCAAAGGGAGATATTTGCTTTTAAAGAAATCACTTTTTAAGGACTACAACAAACGGCTGGTAGAGACTACACGACATTAGTGACATCACCAACCCTAGAATTTACATAAACCCCTCCCCCGAACACGATTCATAGATTATCAAGACTGAATATGCTAATCAATGACTAGAAGATAACTACACATAAGCTACATAAATTCATCAACTAATCATTCAGAAATGTCCTGTTGCTTCTACATGTTGTCACTTCTTCTTGAGTCTCTCCATCATTGTCTGACTCCGGTTTGAACATAAAAGGCTAAAAGTTTTTGAAATTTTCAGTGCATGTGTGTGTGAGTGCAAGCTGTTGAAGCTCCGCCCCCTGTGCCGGGAGCAGCAGCTCATTTGCATTTAAAGGAACAGACACAAAACGGTGCGTTTTTGCTCACCCTCAAAAAGTGACAATTTTAACATGCTATATAAAAACATCTGTGGGGTATTTTGAGCTAAAACTTCACATACACACTCTGGGGACATCAGAGACTTATTTTACATCTTGTGAAAAGGGCATTATACCACCCCTTTAAGTTACAGTACACTTAAAACTGTTGTGAATCTGACCGTTCTTGTCAACTGGTGAGCGGAGCTAAGCTGGTGTTCTCAGTTCAGTCTTTAAGGGACATTAGTCACAGGCTCAGAAGACAGCAGAGCATGTGGTGAGAGTCAAAAGGTTGCATAATTCTGAACTGTATGCAAATGAGAGGCGAACACTGCTGACATCTGTCAAAGGCATTTCAAAATCTGAAAAGTGCTGGAGTTTCACCTTGCATGCTTTCAGTGCACCTAAACTCTGCTAAACAAAAGCATATTAAATTGACACCATGGGCCCTATCTTGCACCCAGCGCAATTGACTTTGTACAGCGACGCATGTATCATTCCTATTTTGCACCCGCGCAAAGCGCGCTTTTCCCTCCACAGAAGCACGTCGCTAAACTAGGGAATGAACTTGCGCTCCCTGGGCGGTTCAGCGCAAAAAAGGAGGCGTGTTCCGGCGCAAACGTTCCTTCATGCTATTTTGCAGGTTTAGAAAACAATTGCGCCACTAACCAGGAAAAAATAGTTTAAAGTCAGTGGCGCGTTGCGCATGTTATTCATATGCTATTTTAAGGGCGCATGCTTGGCCATAATCAATGTAGCGTGTGCACAACGAGCATACACTTTGATTCTCTCATCTACACAGAAGCAGCAGTTTTCATTTTTGCAAATCATACATTATTACGATAGATAGATAGAACTGCTCCTGGCGCGCGCCTGGCAAATCCGCCGTTATAATAGGAATCCGCTTTAGAACAAGCGCGCCTGCTCTTAAAGGGAATGTGAGATGACGCTCTGATTGGTTTATTTCACGTTACGCCCAAACCACACCTATGAATAATGAAGCTCTTCAGACCAACCCATTTTAGATTTGCGCCTGGCGCAAGAGTCATTTATCCCGCCGGGAAAATAGCAACAGCGCCAAGACACGCCCACAAAGTTACTTGCGCTTTGCGCTTTGACACTTGCGTTTCAGATCGTTAAAATAGGGCCCATTGGGCCCTATCTTGCACCCAGCGCAATTGACTTTGTACACCGACGCATGTATCATTCCTATTTTGCACCCACGCAAAGCACGCTTTTCCCTCCACAGAAGCACGTCGCTAAACTAGGGAATGAACTTGCGCTCCCTGGGCGGTTCAGCGCAAAAAAGGAGGCGTGTTCCGGCGCAAACGTTCCTTCATGCTATTTTGCAGGTTTAGAAAACAATTGCGCCACTAACCAGGAAAAAATAGTTTAAAGTCAGTGGCGCGTTGCGCATGTTATTCATATGCTATTTTAAGGGCGCATGCTTGGCCATAATCAATGTAGCGTGTGCACAACGAGCATACACTTTGATTCTCTCATCTACACAGAAGCAGCAGTTTTCATTTTTGCAAATCATACATTATTACGATAGATAGATAGAACTGCTCCTGGCGCGCGCCTGGCAAATCCGCCGTTATAATAGGAATCCGCTTTAGAACAAGCGCGCCTGCTCTTAAAGGGAATGTGAGATGACGCTCTGATTGGTTTATTTCACGTTACGCCCAAACCACACCTATGAATAATGAAGCTCTTCAGACCAACCCATTTTAGATTTGCGCCTGGCGCAAGAGTCATTTATCCCGCCGGGAAAATAGCAACAGCGCCAAGACACGCCCACAAAGTTACTTGCGCTTTGCGCTTTGACACTTGCGTTTCAGATCGTTAAAATAGGGCCCATTGGGCCCTATCTTGCACCCAGCGCAATTGACTTTGTACACCGACGCATGTATCATTCCTATTTTGCACCCACGCAAAGCACGCTTTTCCCTCCACAGAAGCACGTCGCTAAACTAGGGAATGAACTTGCGCTCCCTGGGCGGTTCAGCGCAAAAAAGGAGGCGTGTTCCGGCGCAAACGTTCCTTCATGCTATTTTGCAGGTTTAGAAAACAATTGCGCCACTAACCAGGAAAAAATAGTTTAAAGTCAGTGGCGCGTTGCGCATGTTATTCATATGCTATTTTAAGGGCGCATGCTTGGCCATAATCAACGTGTGCACAACGGCACTTTGATTCTCTCATCTACACAGAAGCAGCAGTTTTCATTTTAGCAAATCATACATTATTAGATAGATAGATTGATAGCGTTGCTCTCCTTGGCTGTGAACCGCTCCTGGCGCGCGCCTGGCAAATCCGCCGTTATAATAGGAATCCGCTTTAGAACAAGCGCGCCTGCTCTTAAAGGGAATGTGAGATGACGCTCTGATTGGTTTATTTCACGTTACGCCCAAACCACACCTATGAATAATGAAGCTACTTCAGACCAACACATTTTAGATTTGCGCCTGGCGCAAGAGTCATTTATCCCGCCGGGAAAATAGCAACAGCGCCAAGACCCGCCCACAAAGTTACTTGCGCTTTGCGCTTTGACACTTGCGTTTCAGATCGTTAAAATAGGGCCCCATATGTTTGAGCATTCAAACTGTCTACTGAAAGCAATCACTGAAGACACACACAAACTACATTTACATGCACTCAAATAGTTGGATTGATTGCTAAATCAGACTGAAAACCCTTCATTTAAAACCCTCAATTGATCCGACTGAGCTCGATCTGAATGAAATTTCGATCGGATTGTGTAGACCTGAAATAATCCGATCAACAGAAAAAAAATGAAGCATGTAAATGCTTGAATCTGACTATTTTCTCAG
Organism: Vimba vimba; assembly: GCA_022828995.1. Classification (NCBI taxonomy): domain Eukaryota; kingdom Metazoa; phylum Chordata; class Actinopteri; order Cypriniformes; family Leuciscidae; genus Vimba; species Vimba vimba. The sequence continues at coordinate 4,093,150 of CM040823.1, read as the reverse complement.
TGGGATTCAAAAATACCTCGTGCACATTCACAATGCCATGATGTGTATGTTTACATATGTTTTGCGTCATAAAGCATGCTTCTGATTATTTAGGTCTTATGAACTGGTCAGTGAATGAGACTGAATATTTGCTAAAAAACATTTTGTGACACAAATATCAGCTTTCTTTTTATACACTGTAAAAAAATATCGTGATTTTAATGGTCAAAGACTGTAAAAATGCTACAGTGAAAAACTGTTAATTAGTTAAGAGAAAGTTTCCTTACTATATACGGTAAACAACTGTGATAGATCTAACGGTACATTTAATGTAATTTTACAGTTTTTGGAAGTGAAAAAGAACAAGTCATTGTATAATTTACATTGAAAAAACGTAAATTGACATTCCCACAATTCCCTGCGTGACACTTCTCATTTGATGTATTTCTGTTGAAATAACTGTTTCTTCATAGTTTTCTTAGTTTTTCTAATCAGTTATGACATTAGGGTTTTATGTTACATTTAATGTTGTTAAATTAATGTTTATTGCATTTTTAAAATTTCACGTGTGTTACCATGATGGTGTTTAGTGTTTGTATGAATGATGCAGTTTCTATATATTAGTATTAACTCTCTTGTGAAAGAGATGCTTGTGATGATCTTTAATTCATCTCCACTGTGATTGGAGGTTGTCAGTGTATTACTATGGTACAAAACAGATATAAATACTTCAATAGGTCAGTAAATTAACATTATATACGGTTTATTACTGTAAATTTAAGTAAAGTCTGTAAAATCTAAAATGTTGCAACGGTATTTTTTACGGTAAATTTTACCGTAAATTTAACAGATTTTTTTTTTACAGTGTACATGTCATCAAGGCAGTTTTTTGTTCGGAATGCATGTAACACATAAATGATCAAGTGAATCATTTAGGGTTCATATAAACACAATGACTATGAAATCGTATTGGATTCATTCTGATTGACGGAAATTAGTGCATGTAAACATAGCTTCTGTTGTACCTTTACAGCCACTAAAGCTGCACACATCTGGTGTTTTAGACGGCATTGAGCGGATTTCTTCTGGGTCTAATTTTACACCAGAAAAGGAGGAGGTACCAGGATATCTTGCCTCTCAAACACAATAATCCTGTATATCCAAAAAGCACCAATTAGTTTTAAAACAATCTCAGAAGCCTTCCGTACATGCTTAATCCCTGCTAAAGGCCATTACATGAGCATCTCTAGTGGATTATCCAAAAACAGAGGGAGAAGACTTACATATATGATACATATCAGTACATTCACTGAATTCATATCGAGATTACAAGCTCTAGACAGATTAGTCCAAACAATACACATGATTGGCTCTCATCTATCACCGTCTTGAAAGCACATTTACCTGGTTCATTGACAATCGCTATCAACAGATGTAAGTCTCTGTACAGCTCACTGTTTATTGTCCATTAAGCAATAATAAGCAGCTTTGACTCACGCTGAGCGGAAAATGTTTTTCAGTGTAATCTGAATAATAAAGCTTAGCTTTGTCTTAGCAGAGAGCTTTGAAAAAGCCATCATTATATTGTCCTGTGATACCAGACAACATCATGTGTGCTGAGTTTAGACATGTCTACTTCAAAATGCAAGCGTCATATATTTAGTGTAACCATTCAAAAATAAAATATAGATAGATGTCTACACATCTTTATCAAAAGTTTTTTTCTTTTTTGTACAAATATCATGTCCTTTTTAAATCATGAATATCATTACTCTAACGTATTATCAGAACTAACCTTGCCACGACAGAAAAAGGTCAAAATATATAGTATTTTAAAGAAAGTTGCTGACCTTAACACACAATTATGAGTCTTCAGGGGTCCTTTTTATGATGTCATTTCCTGTTTTATTGTGGTTGTCACATGACTCCAAAATGTGATCCTGCATAGTGGTTACACCACTGACTTCGATTAAGCAGACAAAAGTTTTAATATTAATAATATTATAAATTATATAAAATAGTTTTATTGCTATTTTCCCCCAAATATATAATTACACCAAACTACTTCACAGTCTTTTAGTGAGACCTTTTTTTCTTTAATATAATCTCTCTGTCTGGACCATTACACCACCTAAAACCTTTGTTGAAGCTCCAAAAAACAATATATAAAACATATACCATAATTAATTTTAATCCAACAGCATGTCTTTAAGGTGTAATTCATTGTCTGTATATATATATATATGTTTTAATATATTTTTGGGCACAGCTGATTGGTTCCTGCTGTATCAGTAGCTAAACCTGTATGAGTTTCATTCTTCTGTTGAACACAAAAGATATTTTAAAGAATGTTAGTAACTAGACAGATGACGTAAACACCGACTTCCATAGTTAGGGAAAAAAAATGACTATAGAAGTCAATGGTTACGTCAACTGTCTGGTTACCAACATTCTTCAAAACATCTTCTTTCGTGTTCATCAGAAGAAAGAAATTCATACAGGTTTGGAACAACTTGAGGGTGAGTAAATGATGGCAATTTTCATTTTTGGGTGAACTGTCCCTTTAAATGAATATAAATATCAATGTTTGATGTTTCGCCCCTATGTGGTGAAAATCAAGCTTTTAACGTTGTTTAAATGTCTATGTGGTGTTTAACATGCTTTAAAACAAACCATGTGTAATTTCATAAGTCAACACCATTGCTGAGTATTTTGTAAAGACAGTCTGCATCTCAATTCGCTGACTTATACTACGCCCTAAAAGTAAGTACTCTTTTTGTGAAGAAAAAGTAGATACTTTTGAGTGTGTAGCAAAAGAGTACACAAGCTTTGAGACATACTAGTATCACGTCATACAATTGCGTCTTTAACGGTTGATCTCTGTCGCATCCTGCCAATCATCGGAGAGAAATGTAGCAGTCGCGGGTCTTTCATGTGGAGAACTCTCCTTATATCAATGCATAATGATGCATTTAAAAGTGAATGGCCAAAAGGATCTTTATACAAATACACATTGTTATTGCAGATGAAATATAACACGGATGACATTAAATAAATATATTTTTTATCAGGTTAAACTTTGATTAGTCACTCAAACCCCTTTATCTAAACCTCTCACCATTGGTCATGCATATCCACCATGTTTTGTAGTTTTATTAACACTTTTTACTTGTGTTTGTAGTTCCTCCTCCAAACCGCAATGGGTTGTGGGCAATTATAGCTGTTATAGTGATCCAGACTTCGACAATCCAGCGGAAATAGTAGACCATCTAGGGACTTTTGACATACTCTTTTCAACATACTATGCTTTGGGACACACTTATTTTAATCTCACATACTGTTTAGGATGGATAGTATGAACATTTTGAGACACAGGGTATGTTTCAAAAACACTGACATCACAAACTACCTTGTAACCAATCAGGTCAGCGCGTGATCGTCAACGAGTGGATCTCTGAGCTGAGTGAGTGAGTGGAGGCGGGGCTCATTTGCATATTCATAGAATTTAGAATACTAAATGAGGCAAGGGTGTAGAGTTACATACAGGCTATTTAAGGCATAAAGACTTTTTTTTTTTCAAAGAAAAAACGCTTAAATATGTAATTTTGGTGATAAAAGTTTTTAGGGATCAAATGATTGACTACACGGGGACTTCAAGAACATTTTGGGTCACCACTAGATGTCAAACTGAGTCTTGAAGCAAAACCAGTTGAGAATCATTACAAAGCATCTCTTAAAAACATTTGACACCATTGCCCTGTTTTTATCAAATATTTTATATGTAACTGAATGTTCATTAAAACCCTATAGATCATGTGTTCTCTCACTGCCTGATCTATTGCCCCAGTGTCACAGATAATCTCCAGTCACAGTGGCTCTCATCTGATTTGTGAATTAAAATGCAGCTGACAGCTGTCGAAACTGCTCTCTGATGAAATCATTAGATCCTGTATTAAACACAGACTATCATCTACGGCAATCTATACTAAAACATGAAATCTGACATTTAGAGATTTGCTAGTTAAAGATGATGTACTAGTAATTGGATAAATGTCACTATCCCCCGGTCCCAGACTAAAATGCATGTTTAAGCTGTTTTAACTAAAAGCAAATTGCACTAATATATGCTATTGTTTTGTCTCAAGATGCACAGCAGTTGAATTTTTCTAAGACACGTTTATAGAAGCTACTTAAATATCCTAATTGAACTACAGCCTGCTCAACCTTCAAATACTTGGGTCAGCATTTGCTGTAGCAGTTTACAGCACGCTAACCCTCCACCTTCCCCAGCTCCACCTGTATAGATCTACTAACAGGTAATTCATGTATGCTATATGTCACGTATGTATTGGCAGTAGCAACATTGTCATATCCGCTACCTAAACACTCAGAGAGTTGTCATGATAGAAATAGCTCTAGACAGACTTAGCATCACATCACTGACCCTTAATCATTTGTGCTGAGAATGAGGTGACAAAGCATCCAACAAACAACTCTGATACCTCAGATATCCCTAATTAAACGTGCTGAAGTGCTTTAAACCACTAACCTGCTCAGAACTGCTTTAAGGGTCATTCAAAAGCTCCTTTTCTGCCAACACTGGGTGAATAATGTGATTTGTTTCAAAGTGATTAGAGTTGCTTGCATGAATGATTAAACATACACTTTCTACATTTCACTTGTACAGCATGTACAAGTCTCCAGCACACACAAATACACTCAGCGGCTCAGGGTTTGGTCTAAAAGGGACTTTGAATCCATTTTCTAAATCTTTAGCAATATATAATAGTATACTAACTTTGACCCTGTAAAGCCTGGCATGAAATAATAGTCAGAAGAAGAAAAAAATCTCTCTTTTTTTTAAATGCAACAGTTTACTGTACCTTTGGATGAAATCTAAAAATAAAAAGTTTGCATATGAGTTTTTGCTGAGGCTTTTATGTCTCATTTAGGATGATATAGTGAGAATATGGAGCTCATTCTCAAAAAAAAAAAAAACGCCCAAACTGAGCAAAAATATAATATTTTGTGCAGAAGCTGAAATTTAAATGGCCAAAAAGTGAGATGAAATTCCTATAGCATGTAATTTAAATCTATAAGATCTTTATAACAGTAAAGCAAAATGCATATAAATATCAGCGGTCACAATCTATATCATAATGCATCTTAGTAAGATGATTTTTTTTTATGATCAAAGCTAAGTACTTTTAAAACATATAATACAATGCAATACAACAATGATTGAGAGATGAACAAATAAACCTTCCTCAAAAATTGCATTTTAACATGGTTTTTCTATAATAAAAAAATATGTATGGTTAATCAAAATAAACCTAAGCTGCTTCAGTCCAGTAAGTGTTCATCTGGAAATATTACTGAAATCTATAGTTATTCTTCTGTTTACTTCATAAAAATCATTAAAGATTTCACAGCATAAAGACACGTGAACCACGAGCTGTAGATGGAATATTTTACAATTATACTAAAAGCCTTTTAAAAAGCTAAAAAGCATGAACTATCAATCAGACCACAGAAAGCATGTAGTAGATTGTGTGCAACAGTTTTTACCAGCAAAGTTATGATCATGTTGATAATTTAGAGGCCTTAGTGTATTCTCTTCCGTGTATTCTTGCACTTTAATGGTCTGATTTTTATCACATTTACATTGCATTATGTAATTTAAGCCCTTTAAATGATATTTCCTGAAATATATCTTCATAAACTTGTCAGGCTCACTCAGTCACCAACCCTTCCTAGAAATGAACCACAGCCAAGCTTGGACTGCTATTCGTCACGTCAAACAAAAATAGAGTCCTCTGCAGCTGGACAAGTGCAAATGAGCTCCACGCTCGATCAAACTAGGCCTGTCTGAGACTTCAGCCAGCATGAGGTACAGCACAGCTTTATGAGCAAAGATCTGAGCTGTTAATGTCAAGCTTGCAGCGTTTGTCAACCCAGAAACTACAGAGGAATAATGTTTTGATGTTCTACATTTAGATATGCACATCTGCCCCATTTATACCTGAGAAGTGGTGATCTTACAAGATCAGTGGTCCTCGACTGGTGGGTCTCTATATTAAAGGGATAGTTCACGCAAAAATAAAAATTGTTATTACTTACTCACTTTCTCATGTTGAACACAAAAGAAGATATTTTGAAGAATGTTGGTAACCAGACAGTTTATGGTAGCCACTGACTTCCATAGTATTTTATTCCCCTACCATGGAAGTCAATGGTTACCGTCAACTGTTTGATTACCAACATTATTTAAAATATCATCTTTTGTGTTCAACAGAAGAAAGAAACTCAAACAGGTTTGGAACAACTTGGGAACAAATAAGTACATTTTGGGTGAACTATCCCTTTAAATGAATATAAATATCAATGTTTGATCTTTAGAACATTTTGGGTCACCACTAGATGTCCAACTGAGTCCTGAAGCAAAACCAGTTGAGAATCATTACAAAGCATCTGTTAAATGCCGTTATGACGTCATTGCCCTTGAGCTGTTTTTATCAAATATATGATATGTAACTGAATGTTTATTAAAACCCTATAGATCATGTGATCCCTCGCCTGATCTATTGCCCCAGTGTCACAGATAATCTCCAGTCACAGTGGCTCTCATCTGATTTGTGAATTAAAATGCCGCTGACAGCTGTCGAAACTGCTCTCTGATGAAATCATTAGAGCCTGGATTAAACACAGACTATCTTCTACTGCAATATATACTGAGAAGACATGAAACGAGCTAAATAAAGACACTAGCTGCTTATAGCGCTTTCATTGATGAACTTTACACAGTTATTGAACTAAACTGAATCAACATAATGACACTATTGTCTTCAGAAGAGCTGCTTTACAGCAGGATTGAACTTGTTTCATAATAGTTTTACAGTTATTGAACTGAACTGAATCAACACTGGACTGAATTGAGCTGAATAATGACACTATTGTCTGTTTAGAGCTTTACAGCAGAATATGAATTTGTCTCATATTTCATTTTTACATCCTTGATTCTGTTTATTGCTGTAAAGCTGCTTTGAAACAATCTGTATTGTATAAAGCGCAGTCGAAATAAAGGTGACTTGACTTATATGACCCCTTGTTCCACTCCAAAAAGAAAGAAAGAATCGAGGGTTACTCTTTATTTTAAGGTGTCCGTGTTAGTGTAATTAAGTAATAATAATTAACTATAGGGTTAGGTTTGTTTTAGGGTTAGTTGCATGTAAATATGCATAATTTATAGTTATTACTATAGTAAATACATGTAAAACATCTAACAAGGACGCTATAAAATAAAGTATTAATGAATAAAGAAATAATATTTTGGATAATTAATCCTATTTTAGGACCATTAAAAATTACATGACATTATGATGATTTCATAGATTCTCATTACTGTAAAACAGCAATAGTTTTACTATATGACAAAATTACTGCAATAACCGAGTGTAATAAAATGATCAAAATTAACGTTACACTTTATTTTAAGGTGTCATTGTTACAGTGTAATTATATATTTAAGTACTGAGTAATAATAATTAACTACATGTACTTACTATAGGGTTAGGGTAGGATTAGAATTTGGTTGAGGGTTAGTTGCATGGAATTATGCATAATTTACTGTTATTACTATGGTAAGTACATGTAACATATGTAACAAGGACACTGTAAAATAAAGTGTTACCAAATTAACAAATGAGTGTGATGTATAGATACTTTGTAGTTTAAATATAAGGCTAATTCATTTCTCAAGTATTAAAGTATTCTTAATTGTCATGAGAAAAAAAATGCACTTAGGCTTAATTTTCTTTATACAATATCATGTCTTTCTGCAGATGTTATATATTTTTCCCCATATGCGAGTTTGCTCAAATTCACTCGTGGTACAAATCAACTTTCTTATCAAGATAATCATCCTGTCCAGACGTCTTGGAAAAAAATACACATTTATGTTAATATGATCTACGATGAGAACCTGTGGGGAACAGACCCTCGCGCGTTAATAAAAATCCGTCCTGATCTGCAACATGCAATGCAGAGAAACACGCGTGACGCCTTCAGACTGCAGATGCGCAAAACTCTCACGAGCAAACGCAAGTCATCTATTCCGTCCATGTCACTCATCCACTCAATCACAACATACGATCAGTGATCGGACAGATTCGCTGGTCTTACCGCGGGCAGCAGAGGCTCCATTTGTGCGCCTTGATCCTTCACGTCCATCTTCTGTACCTGTGGAACAGATCTAGTGCGTGTGTGTAGTGTGTAGTGCGTACTGCGTACTGCGTGTAGCGGCAGATGATGTGCTCACATATTAGTGCAGTGCTATTACCACGAGCTCACTCATAAGGGCGCATGTTGCTGCTGTGTGACGCAGTTGTGGGTAGTAGGACTTTAACTCCACAGGGGAGGGGGCATTATGTTAAAGTGCCTCACTGCTGGGCCTTAAAACACAGATTAGACGTTTGGAACAAATAACTAGGGAAAGTGTGGGAGACCACAGGACTTACAGTAGCCTAGTCACCTGATGGAGTTTGGGTTCTTTGCCACTGTCGCCTCTGGCTTGGGGACATTTAATATTCAACAGTATTATTGATCTGACTGTACTGATGCTACTGTATGAGAACTGAACTGACATCATTTTTTGCAGAACTGCTTTATAGATGAAATGAACTAATTGAATAATCGGAACTGAGTCAACACTGAACTGACTTTAGCTGAAATGCATCATATTCCTGTCATCACTGTAAAGCTGCTTTGAAATGATCTGTATTGCATAAAGCACTGTATAATTAAAGGTGACTTGACTTAGTGGTCACATTTGTCAGGAATGGGCCGTAACTAGGAGGTTTTTGTCTTAAAAGTCCAGTTACACAAATGCTTATTTGAACACTTGTTGGAATTCACCCAAAACTAAACATTTTGTCATCAATCATTTGCTCACTTTTTTCAACAGTGGAACACAAAAGATGATATTTTGTAAAATGCCTGGGTTTTTGTCCATTTGAAAGTGTTTGAATATTTTTTGTGTGTTTCACAGAGGAAAGAAAGTAATACAGGTTTGACAAATGATGACAGTTTTCAGTAGAATATTTGGTTTGCATCTATAGTGGTGGGTGGCTAGATGGTAACCCTTGTTCTGAGAAATGTCTTGTGAGATTTACATGTGATATTCATGCAAAGGTCAACTTGGCCTATATGAAGGTCAACATTTAGTAGCCTATTTAATGGCAAGATCCCATTTTCCTGAAATGGTGAAAATAATCTTTCTTGATAGGTTTGTGTCTGAAAGTGTCTCAATAGAGTAAACTAGCCCATATCTCTCCTATGCATATATATATATATATATATATATATATATATATATATATATATATATATATATATATATAAAATAACAAGTTATGTCATATTATTACATTTATGTGGCTAATGCACCTGCTTTCTTCGTTACAGTGACTCGGTCCGATTTGCTCGGAAACAGTCTACAGACATGATCAGTGCAGTAGTTTTACTCTATATTAAGAGCCAAAAAGGTCCAGCTGCCCTTTTAAACCTGCCATCTGTACCAGGCCTGCACTCCGGGTGAACTTATTTATTTGGATGAAGCTGACATTATAAAAAAAAAAAATAATAATAATTCCTGTACCATGTTTAAGCTGCTTTTTACATCTTAGTTAAACTTTTATATTCTATTCTTATATTTAATAATAATGTATTGTATAGCCTATAAATGCATATAATGATATCGTAGCATAATGTTTAATCACATCACGCTATAATATAATTATATACTAAATAACAATGCAAGTGTCTATTGTTTCATCTTTACGACGTTGTCGCCATCTGGTGTTCGCAATTGTGTGATACAGGTTTCAGGGTTTACAGCGACTGATTTGATTAGAAGTAAAATATACTGGCTTTCTCCTCGGACATCAGATTTTTTTAAACAAATATTGAATATTACGTTAATCTCACAATTATATATTGGAACTCTAAAATAACTCATTTAAAAGGTTGCTTTATTTACTAGGTAGCCTATCACTGAACCACAGGGAGGCAGCAAACTATCAAAAAGAATACTGGATATATGAATTCAGAATAGGATAAAACACTACTGTGTTTCTGTTTTTGTAAGTCAGGGGGAAAGTAAGAGTAGTATGAAATTGATATGCAATTCTGAATTCAGCCAAATGATTCGTTAGGGTCAGCCCACAACACTGCACATTTTACATTACTCCCTTGTCTCTGACAATAATCAAAAGTTTATTAAATTAAATAAAGGAGATATCCAAATGTGCAATACCCCCGAGTACAGCACATTTTGAACGTCTCCCTTTTCTGGACCATTCAGTCCAAGTCTTGTATAGTCCACTAATCAGTTGATGATTTATTCACATGTAAATAAATAAATGTGCAGAATACCGGGCTACTTGAGGACCAGGATTAAGAGCCAATGGTGTAGTGTTTTATAACATGTACATTTGATAGATCTTAATCTAAGTTGAAATTGTAAAATGGTCTGAAATGTATGTCCCAGAAAAGTGTACAAAGTCTGCTTTTGGCAATAGTCGAGTGCCTATTTACATTCATAGATATGCATATTTATATGGACGTAAATGAGCCGAAATGGATTAAAGATTTGTATAAGACTATTATTATCTGTTAATGTTGTCATGTCTTAGATTTTGTGCAACATATACTACAGTAGCCCCAAAAGGTCATGTGTTCGATTCCCAGGGAAAGCAAGAACTGATAAGAATGTAAATGTGTACCTTGAAATGCAATGTAAGTCAATTTGGATAAAAGCGTCTGCCAAATGCAGAAATGTAAATGTAAATGTAAAAGGTATCTGGATGCAAGTCGCACAAAAACATCTGAATGTAAATTGCATTATATAAAATATCAAAATAACTCTATCAACATCAACTGAACTAACTTCAATTTCCTGGGCCTTTTTGCAATGAATTTTTACCTAAATGGTGCCAAGGTTGATCATGGATGTCAACATTAATTTTATGGGCAGTTTATAGCTTTATGAGGGTGTGCTGTCCATTTAAATCAAATACTTCAAATGAATCAGTTAACTGAAAAAGTCACTAAAGTGTCTACAAGCCTAGAATAAAAAATTTGCAACCCCCATTTTTAAATAAAATCCATGAGAAATCCAAATTTCATGAGAACTGATTAATTTCTGGCCCTGATATCATTGAGAGGTGTACTTGACCACTAATCTGATCTGACAATCAGAAAGTGTCCAAATACCATCTTAACTTTGAATGTTTTATATAATCTGAAATCATTTTTGTGGAATTTTTCAGTATGCATGCTACTTGATTTGATATTTTGTTAAATGCAGTGACATTGATAGGCTACATTAAGCTCTGATGTGTTTACCTTTGGGGCTACTGTAAATAGTAGCCAACAGCATTTTTCCCCCATCTAAAATGACAGTCGAATTAAACAAGAAACCAATAGAAAACTACCAAAAAGGTTGTTCTGGGCGATTTGCTGATTTGTCGCATTGCATGACTACATTTTATTATGAAAATGCATCGCACAGGCAACAAAATTCACATTATGGCATTATCATTATATATACTGCTCTAAGACATGTAGAGGAAAATAGAACAGAAATATTTGGTTTTGAAATCAGCTTAGTTGGAATCCTGTGTATTTCACCCGGGTTTCACATTCTGTCATATTTATTGCAATTAAGCACACCACAATTACATTACCTTTACACATTAGCAGGCCTAACTCGCGTATTTTCTCATGAGAAAACAGCCCATGAAATACAAATGAAAATGTCTGGGTTAGTTCAGTTGTAATACGTGAAGTGATAGTCTATATTTTTGACTCTACAAAAAAAGGTAATGGGATTTACGCTGGTGCAGTTAAAAACATACGTTCTGATAACTTTACAACAACATTCACAAAATGAAACTACGGACTATGATATTTACGAACAGACGACGCGACTCTAAAAAGCAACATCAATATAAGCTCACATAAAAAACGACCTCTGAAAGACACGTGTCCGCCATTTTTATTTCCTGTCAGAGGAACTCTTTTTGGCGGGCTCTTCAACTGGTAAGCAGCTATACTTCCAATTCAGTCAGAACCATCGTTTCTGTCATAACCGGGAACCTACATAAGTTGTATTCTTATTTTTTTCAAACATCAAAATATTTAATATATGTAGCTATTCGAAGGAACGAACAGTTCTAAGTACATTAAACATATAGGCTAAACCTAATCCGGTTTTCTATATTGTACATCAACGTTCAACGAGAAAAATCACAAATGGATAGATAAATACAGTTATGTACATTACTTTCATACTTACAATAGGTTTGACAGTTAGAACCTTAAAATGTCATTTGGAAACGAAAACATCTCAAGCTTTCGTGTCAAAGTTTTTTTCCGTTAAAAACGCGCCGCGATTGATGACGTCATTGGAACGAGGCGACCGATATCGGCCGGATATATGAATAAATAAATAAACAAATAAATAAATAAGCACATAAATAGATTGTAAGTCACTTGTGAATCCTTAGGAACACACGAGCCATGCATTAGTTGTTCCGAGTTTCTAACTGTGGGGGTAAAAGCTGTAGTAGCCGATGTCCTTGGAGCAGTTTTTCTCGCATTCCCTCGGCGTCAACATTTCAGATTTTAATGGAGACGATGTCTCGGAAACCGGCGTGGCAGATGGCGAAATCCTCCTCCGCTTGGCTTGCTCAAAAATCCCAGAATCGCTCGAATCGATCGACTTAATTGAGGATGGGGTTTCTATCCAGCTGGATTCGGACAGGTCTTTGGGTTTGGACTCATCCGCCCCGCCTAGCGGTGACCTCTCGGGCGCGATGGCGTCTGCGTCGTCGAGGCCAGGGACCAGGTAACTGGAGGAGCTCGTTCTGCTCCCTACGGAGTTGGACGGCCAGCACGACAGGACAGAGCTGGACTTGCTGCAATATTGCGGTGGTGTGCGGGTGCCCCACCCCGGCGGCTCGCCGTAATACCCCAGGGGTCTGTTGGAGCACCCGGCCCCGGGCAGGGGCAGCGCTTTAACTCCGGCAGCTGCGTACGACAGAAGGGTGGCCGCGTTACCGGCGAAATCAGCAGCCGCGGCAGCATCGTATGCCGAGGCGGCAAAGTCCAGTCGGTTGTTGGCAGGGGTGACAAACCATCGCTGCGGGGAGGCCACCGTGGTGTCCTCGGTTTGTTGCGGGGAGAGCAAGCTGTTACTAAGTGGGACGCTGCGGTCCGTGCCAGGAGCGCCTCCGACGCCAGGGTGAAAGCGGGACTTGGCATACGAGCTGACAAATTGGTCCTGCAGGAAAGAACCAGTCATGGCATATCTTGCGCCAGGCATGATCTGAGAGCGTGGAGAGTCACCCGGGGACGGCGTCAACCGATCGATGTCGCACCCTGTGTAGACACTGGAGAAAGATGATGGACAAACACGTTAATGTTGCATATGAGATGCGTAGCTAACCGTAAATAAAGCGTTGCGAATGTGCAAACGATGCTGCTCACATATCAATTTTCCATTCTGTGCGTAATTGCGCAAATTAACAAATAAGCACTGCTCACGGACAATCAAAATGCACATTGCACTAATACACTTTTAAAATGCTGGGTTGTTTCAACCCGTGTTTGTCTCAAATGGACAAAACCAACTGTTGGGTTTAAAGTTCATTTAAAATGGTTACCATGGGTTAGAAATTGAAATTTGTTGATTTATTATTATGTTTGTTATTTTATTTTATTTTTTGGGTCAAATATGGAAGAAAACCAACCGTTGGGTTTAAAGTTTCAATCATTATTTTTTTAAACGGTTGGATTTGTCCTTATTTGACCCAAATATGGGTTGAAACAACCCAGCATTTTTTAGAGTGATAGTTTATAAATATTACAATTAGTACAATAACTTAAATGTGTTTCTGTTTAGATGCTGCGAATGGAAATTAAGATATATTTGTCTTGAGATTAGCCAGGCCAAATAAGAAACGCACACATTTGATTAATACATCGGCCAATGGGAATTCAGAGTCAATAAAACCTTTCTTTGTGATTTGACTGACACTTTAAATAAAAAAAGTACTCTTATCCACATGCACAGATTAAAATTAAAATAAAACAAGTGCACACACGACTCCTAATTTTGCTTTAATATTCACGTGCCACATTTGAGCACTTGTTACGGTTCTGTCGTCTTTAAGTCTGAGAAATAGAAATGCGCACGCACAAATACAGGATATGGTTTGGTTAAGCTCAGGCTAAAGCAAAAAAAAAAAAAAAATGTTTTACTTCATGTGCATCTAAATTAATTTGTTTCAATCAATAATATTTAATACAATTAACCCTGACATAGAAAGTGTCAGACCATGCATTTACACAAGAAAAATAAATAAAAACTTACGTGTCATAATTGTCACGGAATCCTTTTGCAAATGGATTGTGGTCGATTTTTAGCTGCGTGATCTGCAATCAACAACAACAAAAAATTACACACTTTAAAACTCTCCCATAAGTCCATCAATTTTTTTTTAGAAATCCATTTTTTTTCTTACATCAGTATTTTGATAAGCGGTGACGGCGATAAACTGCGTCTCCGGGAAAGTGAAGGTCTGCACCCGGCCGGGTTGGCTCGTGTCCTCGGTTCCGTCCTCGTTCACCTGCACCACATGCAGTCGAGGCTGGTATTTATGCAGAGACTGCAGGACCACCATCTGCAGGAATTCAAGCGAAAAAACGAGTCAGAGAGCATCTCCTCACGCGTCTTTACGCACGCGTAGTTCCAACATTGAACTAATTTAGCTAAATTCTACTAAATGTTTTATCAGCTCATTTGTAAATTATCTGGTTTATTTATTTATTTTTTAAATACAATTTTGTTATGGCTAGGAAAAATGGGCATGGTTACAACAACGAACGTATATGTTAATGTACCATATTTTCATAATTTCAAAAATGTTCAGTAAAATGATCTTACCACAAAAGATAGTGTAATTTTATATTTACAAAAATATTAATAAACCTAACGAAACTCATATTTTGAGGAGCTGCTTGTAAAATGCTATCCAATATAATTTAATATTCTCTACACAAAGAAATGCACAACATTCGTTATATTCATAAAGCAGTCTGAATGCATGACACAGTAGTGGAATTAAAAATAATGAAATAAACAAATCTAACGATCAATAACTGACCTGTCCCGTGTTGTTAGTTGCTCCTTTATTGTTGGTTAGTTTCAGTTTTCCAAAGGATATCTCTTGACGCATCCAGTGCGCACCGGTGTTTGGCGAATCCGGGTGCATGTACACTCTGTTTCCTGTTCACAAATATCATGATTGGAATGTCAGTGCTGAGGTAGCACAACATAAATAATAATACTACTACTAATAATAAATAATATATAAACTCCTCTGCGTCTTATTCAAATAGACGGTATTTACACAGTCATATAATAGGCTAATAATAATAATAATAATAATAATAATGATAACAATGCAAACATTATTGCTTTATTATTAGAAATAAAACTAAATAAATTGGGGGGAGGCATATTTTGTTTACCTGTTACATTCGTGTCCGCTTTGCCGCACGGGACCCATTTTCCTCCTTGAAAGCGCCAGTGATTCGGATCCGCAAGAATCACGTCCACAAATATGTTGTAATGCGCCGTTGGATCAAGACCAGATATATTGAAACTCAAAAACGGGAACATACGCCTGGGGGTATATAAAATTTCAAGTTTCAATGCATAATCCTGTAGTAGCCTACATGTAGCCAAACCAACGTTTGCAATCTTTAAAAAAAATTATATTTATATATATATCTAAAATAAATATAAATAAATATCTTTGAAAACCAAATCGAAAAACAAATGCTTTCGATAAATAAAGGCAAAGGATATAGCCTGAATAATAAATGGGTTTAAATGTTTCAATGTTTCAATAGGCTGAAAATAAAGAATAGGTTGACCTAAATCAATGGATTTGGATGGATAATGCAGACTAAAGGAAAAGAAAAAAGCTTAAAGATTTTTCGGAATAAAAAAAAAAAAAAAATGCTGTGATCCATGTAATTTTCCCACGACTCATTACCTTAATTTGTTCTATAGATATCTGCGAAAACGAAAACATCAGTGTGCGGAAAATACAGCGTCTAGAACGGACAGTAATCCCCGTAATTGCAAAACACCTACCGCCCCTGCTTGGTAATAATCATCTCCGTTTGATGCCTGTGAAATTTAAGCCACAGGGCCCTGTTGCAGAGGTAAACCTGCGCTTTACCGGGCACAAGCCCGGCCTGAGCGGAGGAAAACTGGTAGAAAGCCGTGCCTTGGTACGCGTGTCCGTACTGTTGCGCGTACGGGTAGCCCGCGGTCGGGTAGCCTTGCGGAGAAGAGTTGCTCAAGAGACTGTTGTAGGCTCCGTTCGTGATGACCGGGTGGTGCGCCATGTAGCGGCTCGGGCTGCCGATGGAAAACGCCGGGTGCGTCGGTCCATGCTGACTCGGGTAGGGAAACATGCTGGTGGGACTCGGCTGAACTTGACTGGACTGAGACAGGAGATACCTTTCTCCTGCAGATCCATCGAAAGTGTGACGACTGTCGGCGACTCCGTCAAGATCAGGAGAGAGTTTGCCTCGCTGGACGTCCCCCGATGAGTCCTTCGAGTCGGAGAAATTGTCTGCCTCTGACTGATTCGTCATCCCAGCGGAGTTTTTTTTCAGAGGTGAACTTCTCTCCAGGTTGTCGCCGACAGATATAATAGGGTAGTCCTGCAAGGCGAACTCAGATGCGTGTGAGTTTGGGTAGCCACTGCCCACAATCATACATTTCTTGGAGCGCGCGAGAGCTGGCGAGATGCAACGCTCGAGCTGCATCGCTCGATGACAAATAGCAATTAACGCGAGCGCGAGAGAAAACTAACGCCTTCCTGCGGCTCGAGCTACTTTGTGCAAGACAGCAAATTAGCCAATTGACACTAGCCTGCAATCAGGAAAGGCTTTGCTTTTCAGTCCTCGGTCTGCATGCTTAATGAATCAACTTTTGCTATTGGTTAACACGTGACGGTAATTTAATTAGACAGAACTTAATTAGTGTAATCAAGGAGGCTTACACGCCACAGTGTATTCACTTCTGCTGGTCATCCATGTTTGTATACTGTAGTCTGTGAAAATTGAGGCTCGTGTGAATCTTCAGTAGACCACTAAGTAGGCTAGTGCAAATAAACCCTATTGTCTTCCATTCGAGGTCATTGTGTGCTGCTGAATATATTTCTAGGCGGCAGAAGTCACTCGGTTTACCACGAAAACTTCATTATTTATTATTTAAAACGCTTGAAATGACACGCCTCGCGCCCTACCTAAAATGTTTGCGTTATAGCGTGAAATATTGGCTTCTCTTGAAGATCTGTTTACTGGTCCCAAGGCATATAAATATTTTATATGAGTGGACTACTCCAAGTTATGCATTCAACGCTTCAAAACATGCCTGAAACAATCAAATCAGGCATGAGTCAATCCAGCCAACCACATTTTGAAAACAAAAAAAATGCATTGTGTTTGTCGAAATGTGTTTTTATAATAGGCTATATCTTGAAAGGATTTGTAATTTTAATAATAATAAAAAAATTTTTTTTAAAGAAATTCAAACAAGGCAAGGTCTTATTCGCATCTTATAATTAACACTAAAATGCATGCAAATTGAATCTGGATAATATTACAATTATCCAATGCATTCTAATGAAATAAAGTAAAGTAAAAATGATAGATAATGCATTGCAGAGTTAGTAATAGGGGAAATGATTTTGCGATTGTTTATTGTATTTTAGTCATTGCACGTTTTTCAAACAAGCGACGGCTACTCGCGTGTATTTGTTATTATCATAAATCAAATAGCATATTACAGTTAGTTTTCGAAGTTTTTCCTATAATCACCCCTCGCTCATGCCTGTTCTAGAGTAACACGCCGCATGTCAACATCTGAAATAAGAGTCACATCGACCTCTCCATCACCAGCCTGCAATAGGCTCTTCTTATCAGTTCATCTCACCTGTCTCACTGCCACAACTGCCTCTCCACACGACCGATTAGAAAACACCGCTGAAGTCTTTGATGAGTGTCTGAGAAACTCTCGCATGTTCTGGCCCTTTAAATAAGGGGGAAACACACTTAACATTGCGGTATCATTTTCAAAACTTTATTAGAACGGATTATAAATTATATATATATATATATATATATATATATATATATATATATATATATATATATATATATATATATATATATATATATATACACACAACCACAAAAATAATCAGTGGTTCTCAACTAAGTTTGATTTAAAAAAAAAAAAAAAAAATCAAACACTGAAATTGATTAATACTACCATGAACTGCACTAGCCCAACAATCTGACATAGTCTGAATAAGAAAACTGTCTATTTTGTGAATGCATAACACTATAAGTGTGATTTAACAGCATAACACATAGAATCAAACACTGGGCCAAATATTGTTTTAGTATTAGCCATATTACCAAGTGACAGATGAATTTGCGCCAAAATACCAGTTTGATTGGGTGACATAAACAACAAAAGAAATGGGAAATATTTTCTTCTCTCTTAGAAAGGCTGATAAGACTATTCATTTTGCCATCCTAACTAGCACTTTATTCCGCAGTTGTGTTCCCCATGTACATTATGTACTTATTATAGTAATAATAATAAATAATAGTAATAAATTATAGTACTTATTATACAATAACTTGGTAATAACTAAATCTGAACCTAACCTTAACCCATGTAATTACTTTATATTACCCAGTACTTTCTTAGGTAAGTACACTGTAAGTACATGTACTGTTAAATAAAGTGCAACCCACAATTCTATGCTTAGTGTTTGCATTAAGCATGTTTTTTCCCTGCTGTTGCAACCCACTACCTAGGGGTCTACATTAAGTAAGTATTAAATATGATGAAGTGTGGGTGTGTGTGTGCATATATATATATATATATATATATATATTGTTTTTTTCTCCAGCATATCTGCATGTACAGTACATACATAAAACATGATTTATAGAGAGAATGTGTATTTTAGATATTGCGATAATCTTAGCTTGCATATGATATTTAGCCACACGGTTGAGACCTCAGCACACCTCATAATGTCCCAACTGATTCGCAAGCCAAAGAAAACGTGTGTTTATGGGTGCAAACAGCTCCTGTGTTCTGGAAAGGGATGCAGGCAGAGGTGAGTTGTTGTGAGTCCTAATGAAGAGGCTTCCATCTCTGAGGCTAACAAGAAGGGTCATTATAACAGGGCAATGGGGTCCAGTAATCTATTCTCCTGAAACATGCATGCACGGGCTTGCCTGAAGCCTACCAGCAGGGCGAGCGGCCATCTTCTCATCCTCATTACCGGATTATTTGCCTTTCCTCCCTTTCTCCTCTCTTTAATAGGCTGCCGACAGGCTTTGCTCCGAGGCCTTATTGTTGAATTAACCATGTGTGTGCCAGCCTGAAGAGTTTGTTTTTCTCCCCCTACTTGTTTTTTCTGCTCTCCTTTTGTTGTGTATTAGCCCCCTGTACTTTGCACTTATTAGCACAGTCAGTGGCCACAATCGCCGAGGGGCCGCCGTGATTAGGAACGGTAAGACCAGCCGCTCCCTCAGGGAGTCATTGTGTTGGATGGAGAGCTTTTCCATCATCAGGTGGGTACAAACACACTGCGCTGACCCACGCCAGCAGCTGGTGTTTGCGTCGCCTCTATAACTAATTCCACTAAATGCTTTCCCATTATAATGAATTTTACACTGAACTGACTTTAGCTGAACAATGACACTTTACATCAGAAGTTTGCATCATTGATTACTGTTTGAAACTCTCTGTATTGTATAAAGCGCTGTATAAATGAAGGTGATGATATTGAAAGAACCTCTAATAAAGCCTCACCTGCATGTGAAACAGCTTGTGTAGACGACATCAACCTGGAGGTCAGACCGCAGATTCTTCATTAGTCGTGCAATGCCAACAACAGCCTAGATGAACAAGACAAACATCAGATTGAAACGCAATCAAGACAATGCTGAGGACGGAACATTGTTACCCGAAAAATCACATTTTAAAGTTCTCGCAGATTCTCCACTACGGCATTCATTAGTTATGCAAAGCCAACAACCACCTGAAAATCTTATTACCTGAAAATCACATATGAAAGTTTTTGAAGGTTGATTAAGGACCACAAAAAAATCAAGAAGTCCTGTCGTTAAAGAACACCTGCGAAAACAGCTTGTAGAAATGACATCAATCTGGAGGTCTGACCGCTGATTCTTCATTAGTCGTGCAAAGCCAACAACTGCCTATAGATGCAGAAGCCAAACAGCAGTGCATCCGATGTGACCTATGGATGATATATTATTATCTAAAAATGAATTTCTGTATCTGAAACGGTAGAGCATCACCAAGGTCATGGGTTCGATTCCCAGGGAATGCATGAACTGATAAAATTTACACCTTAAATGCAAGTCGATTCGGATAAAAGTGTCTCAAATATATAAATGTAAAAAAAAAATTGGGTTACACTTTATTTTACAGTGTCCTTGTTACATTATGTTACATGTACTTCCCAAAGTAATACCAGTAAATTATGCATAATTACATGCAACTAAACCTCAACCAAATTCTAACCTATAGTAAGTACGTGTAGTTGCTTAATATTACTCAGTACTTAAATATATAATTACACTGTAACAATGACACCTTCAAATAAAGTGTAACCAAAAATTGCATATTAAAGTTTTCAGAGGTTGGTTAAGGTCCACACAAAATCAAGAAGCCAAGGAACACCTGCGAAAACAGCTTGTATAAATGACATCAACCTGGAGGTCTGACCGCTGATTCTTCATTAGTCGTGCAAAGCCAACAACTGCCTAGATGAAGAAGCCAGACAGCAGATTGAAACGCAGTACATCCGATGTGATCTAAATCAAATCAATGCCATGGGTGAAATATTATTACCTAACAATTAATTAGACAAATTAATGCATTCCTGTATCTGAAACGGTAGAGCAGCACCAAGGTCATGGGTTCGATTCCTAGGGCATGCATGAACTGATAAACTTTACACATTAAATGCAAAGTCGATTTGGATTAAAGTCTCAAATATATAAATGTTAAAAAATAAATAAATTGCACATTAAAATTTTCAGAGGTTGGTTAAGGACCGCACACATCAAGAAGTCCTGTCGCCAAGGAATGTGTTTGCCAGCCAGGTCTAATCTAATCACTGTCAATGACAGATCGAGGCAGCTTCTGTAAGTGAGCACTAGTCTGGGGACTTTACCTAATGCCCGGCACTGTCACATCAATGATGTGGTCACCGCACAGCAAATGACAACGAAATTATTGCCAGCCTGGATACGGGGACAAGGGAAGGCCGTCCCACTACAGTCAGAAGAGATTGCTTTCTGTGGTGAATATATGAGGAAGGCGCGCGAGCTGATGGACAACAGAGTAAACACGGCGAGAGGCCGAGGTTATTTGCGATTCATGACAGGTAGTGGCTTACATTACAGTGTCACTAAAAATTTCATGGGAATGCATTTAAGATGGCCCTTGAGTTATTTATAAGTTGTTTGCCAGATGCCAGATGAAATTCATACGAAGAAGTCAAGCCGAAATATGACGTCTTTCTTTGTCGAATTGGGAGAGTATTCAGAGAGGGCTCGCTCTAATCAACGCCTCGGCTCTCTAATAGGGGCGGGCTGTATTGTTTGATGCTGACATAACCACTGACCGCCCCGGTCCCCCGCGGTTGCAGCTGAGGCCTGTCACAAAGCATCAGCCAGCTCTTTGGAAAAGAAAGACGGCTGGTGTGCTGGCGTGGGCTGTGGACAGTTGTGGCTTTTAAACCCTTATTAGCCTCTGTGCAGACGACTCCGGGCCCATGTCGTCCCCTGAGATGCACTCCCACACCTCTCATTATTGATGTCCTTTTAGGTCTCTCCTGCTCGGGTGTCACCGATGTTCTCCTTGTCAGCCTAGTAAAGGAGCCAGATTTACCTGCATATACGTGCTGACCCTCTAAATATGCCTTCTCTCTTGAAATGATGCCCGACATTTCAGGTGCCCACATCGGCGCATGGACCAATTATCTGTGCCCTTGTTTCTTGGTTGACTCAAGTCAGTCTGCGATATTATTATTATTCTATTATTTTACGAGTTTTGCCATGCATTAAGTTGCTTAAGTTTTTAAGAGGTGTTAATTGAAGATATCGTCGCTGTCGGGCGGAATCCTCGTATCTCCAAAACCATTATTTTTCAGGAAATTAAAAAAACTGCATATTTTTTGAGTTATTAAACATTGTATCTTTAAAGTTGGTATTATAACTTATATTGCTATCATATACTGTTGTATACCAACATTAACACAACATTTCCCCCAAATCATGTTTAATCGGAGATACGAGCTTTATGACTTGGGAGCGGGGAGATACGAGGTTACGCTGTCATTGATTAGAATGGTATGGATACAGACGTCGCTGCTGCCAGCAGTGTTCATCAAAGTCTGCGGTCGCATTGAGCCTTTTGACAAGAGATAAGGCTTTAAGAGCTATTCAAATCTAATGATTGTGGTTACATACATCTTCCTAAACTCTATTTTAAACGTTTAAGAGATATGAGTGATGCAATACCAAAATACTAGGCTGTCTAAAATAGGCGGAAATTAATCTGCACGCAAAGTCGGCGGTCGCGTTGAGCCTTTTGACAAGAGAAAAGGCTTCAATAGTTAACCAAAGCTAACGACTGTGGTTACATACATCTTCCTAAACTCTATGTTAAAGGTTTAAGAGCTATACGTGAAACAGAACAAAAAACGATGAGGTAACTAGGCTGTCTAATAGGCGGAAATTTGCCTAATCTGCACGCAAACTTACCGTGGCTCACGGGCTTCCTTCTGCACCAAAGCATTACAGCAATCGATTTTTAACAAAACAAGCTTACTCAAATGTATCTAACCTAACCTAACTATTTTCACTCGTTATTGTCTAAAAAAACAGACAGAGTTATGCAATGATAGGCTTAGCTGCTACTGGCACCAGAAACGTTAACGTTAGACAGACCCTTTTTTTCTCCCATAAATAAAACCTGCTACTTGGGGTATTTTACATGCACAGTGCCAACTTCGAGTCAGTAAAATAATAATAAAAACAATAATTTAATGCTGGTATCCAAAACATTTATTTCAATTCAAGTATTATATTAGATACATTTTAAAACAATGCACAC
Organism: Vimba vimba; assembly: GCA_022828995.1. Lineage (NCBI taxonomy): Eukaryota > Metazoa > Chordata > Actinopteri > Cypriniformes > Leuciscidae > Vimba > Vimba vimba. The sequence goes on along the minus strand of CM040823.1, from coordinate 4,069,851 downwards.
GTATAATAAGCCTAGTAATAATAAGCCTATATACGTAGACATTTAAAATATATCAATAACTCATAGTTTAACACAGATAAAATCAAAGTTAAGGCTTGCTTTACGTGTTACTCGATGAGGATTTCTTATCGTTGCGACTTTCAATCCTGAGGAGACAAAATGCCGGATTATGCTGCGTAAACTCCTGCCGCGGAGTGAAGAAGAGGTGGAGTTACGAGGATTCTTAGACAGTTTAGGTGTCCAATGGAGTTACGAGATTTGCTCTCAAGCTATTTTCAACACTTTAGATTGGTTAATAATTTGTAAAAATAACAGAACCACGTGGGGACTGACCAATAGCATCGATTTGTGGAAAAATATGAAATTGACCAAATTTGGACATACGAGGTTTCCGCCCGACAGCGACGATATGCACCTAATAAAAGTAAATCAATAAAAGTTATTTTATGCAAAGGTGCATTGGAGAGAGTAAATTAGAGCAATTTATTGGCTTTATTTTCCACACCTGACACCACAAAAGCAAGGCTAATGAGGACGCTGGCCTTTCAGGTAGGAAAGGGTCTGTTTGGTTCACTTTGCGACAGTATAGCTTTGCTGAACTTGAACCTGGTCTAATTACGGTGTCTGTATAATCAGCAGTAACAGACCAATAGACACCCAGTTAATTAGCATTTTAATTAAGAATTCTAATAAAATACACCTATAAAGAAATATCTGTTACTTCCAGCATCTTGTTCTACTTTTAGCTTCCCTGTGGCAATCGCTCCGGAGGTGATGCACTAAAGAAGAACAGAACAATGATCTCCCTGACTTTTGCCAGCTGCAAACATCTCAGGTAATGACATTTTTACATTAATAATATTCTGTATGCATTTACTCTATTTTAATAGTGAATAGATTACACCCTGGCTCTGTTCTATAGTGAGCACCTAAATAGGCAGCATTTTAAGGCATCATGCTTCCAGCACATGCCAATAAATATTTTGTTTAATCTGTATTTTTGTCTTGTTTTACTCTTTTACTTGTTTAAACATAGTTAAAACAAGAAAAATTTACTTTGTATAAAATTGCTAAATATTTTGACTTGTTCTCTTAAATATCTTTTTTTTATATTTCATACTCCATTGGCAATGTTTTTATTTCTTGTTTTAAGCATAAACCTCACTTAAATGTTGTTAGTTTCTTACTTAACAAGACAAAAATATCACACACAAAAAAAAACTAATTCAAAAATACTGATTAAAAGATTTTGAAAACCAAACAGCGGATTGGTTTCTATCAGGTCTGTCCTCTCTCTTCTAGAGAATTAAAAAGCAAAATCAAAAATCAAATCAAATTAAAAGCACTGTACTCTGATATATAATATGCTATGCATTTATATAGTTGTAACGATGCATGCAGGGAAGCTGTAGACAGAAGACTCAGGTTCTCACAAAACACTTATAAGTTTAATTCTTACTCAAAAACAAGCAAACAGGCAGTGCAAACACATCTCAACATAAGAGTGAAGGCAAGGATGAGGCTTAAATATCACACTGAAACGAGCTAATAAATGACACACAGCTGAAACTAATGAACTAATAATGACGGTAACCATGGAAACTGAACAAAGGAACATGTGAAACTCAGACATGAACAAAACAGGGAAACGGATCAAAAACAAACATAACCCTGACAATAGTGTCTTTTTCAACTTTTGTGTTATGTATTTTACACTGTATCTGTAGAGAGATTAATAATGCATATTAATACATTAAATACATTTTCTGTTAAGTTTACAGACATTTCCTTTAAAGTTGTGATAGTCTTTTTTCTTCCCTATTGTGAAGTAGGCTATATCAGAGTATCAGAGTAAAATGGCTTCTCAAACAAGAACAAATGTAGGGCGGGGCTTGATTTTATCTGTGGGGAATTAATTGGTCTGCTATTGGTGGATCTCATGTGAGTGACAGGTTGACCCGCCCTCATCATCAGAGAAAAGAAGAGACTTCGCTGAAAGAGGGAGGGGAAGTTATTTTGATTAAAGGGGTCATGAACTGGATTTTTTTATTATTTTATAATGTTGCCTGGGGTGCCCTTATAATGTTAGTATGATTTTTACATCAAAAATTGTTATAATTTATAAATAAAAGCCATTTTTCCAAGCCTGATTTCAGCCTAAGATTTGAACGCTCCGTTTTAAGGGGCGTGTCTGCTGTGAGACTGCAGTGTAAACGCCCACTGCTGTGATTGGCTGACATGCTTGCATATGAAATAGCTAGTATTACATGAACTCTCTCGAAAACTTTTACTACGTTTTTACTATTACAGCTATCGAGATTAACAAATCGTGAAAAGTATCGTTTAAAGCATTATATTTAAATCTATTCCATCACATGAAAGGTTGCAGCATGACGAGGTTTGACTGAGCAGATGACAGACAGTCTGTTGATCGCGTGAATAAAGATCTTATCATTGCAACGCAATTTTTGCACTCTCACAAATGCTTACACCAAATCACAATGCAAACACGATGTGAATATACAGTAAGAGCTTCGTTGTGTAGTGTAACAGTGTCATTATTTCATCACGAGTTTGGTAAGTGTCCAGATAAGCTCTCGCGGCTCGCGCTGTGCTGTTTGATTGACAGCTTGGGGTGAATGGAAAGGGATCGTTCTTTGATCGCTTTCTGTATATAATTTAATAACAGTTTAAAAAAGATTATTTTCATAATACTACGAGAAATTATGTGAAGTTGATCGTTTAGTCACTGATGCATAAACAGTATTGAACGATTTTAAGAGAAATATCTGAACTTGAATAATTACGCATCAGAAATCACTGATCGCAGATCAGGCATTAGAAATTGTGATTGACTGATTTAATAAAGTTTAACCATGCTGGAATCCGAAGGAAGCTTATGCAGACTGTCTTCTTCCACAAACAGGCACGCACAATATTTAGTAAACAGCATGTTTATTGCTTGGAAGTAGCTCGATCCGGTTTAGCAATCATCATGTCGTCCTATGTTATTTAGCATGTTTGGGCAAATCGGTGGGCGGGGCTAAACAGGCCGTGTTGAAGTAGGCGTTGATCTTATTTTGTGGAGGCGGTGTTTTATCCTCTTTGACGTCATAGTTCCCCACTTTGAAAAACGAGTCGTTTGCTGAGCCTGATGTCTATAAAAGCTTTTATTGGACTAACAAGGTAGTTTTCAGTTCTGAAACTTACAGGGTATTATTATAGTATGATGATCTCTTATATGTCAAAAGCTCAAGGAAAATTTGATTTCTCAGTTCATCACCCCTTTAAAGATTACTAGGACACAAGATTTTGAAAAAAAAAAAAATGAGCAATGTCACTTTGCAATGTCAATTTGCAACAACTCACTACTGTAAAATTTCATAAAGGTTAATTTCATCTTTACAATGAAGTAATTCGCCAGTTTAGCATGATGACACTGTTGTATGAAACTGAAACGTGACTGCTGTTGGCCAGATCAGCGGTTTGATATCACTGTTCAGGCGATGCGAAGCTAAATCACTGATGTGTAATGCAGGGCTAAACGAAGGTGAAGATATAATATCACACACTGAAGAAAAGGCCTAATGTCCCAACTAAAACCGACTTTTATCACCTGCAACTGACCTGTTATCAGCCGCTCAGTGTGTCGCTAGTCCCTTGAAATATTCATTAGGCCGCATGACCCAGGAAGTGCAACGGGGGTTTGTGAGCATTTTGTTGTTGATGCTGCCGAGCGCTGTCAGACGTCTACAAGTGAAGAACATCAGCCACTGTCCTCTGCAAGCCCCAAGTCATGAAAGATTCAGAGCAAGGATACTTTTTAAGCCATTTCTGATGAAAAGCTCGGAAAAATGAAACTGACTTATGCCAAATGAATATCACTGAGTCGCTGTGATTGTGGCCTTTGATGTTTGTGGGGTCGAAATTATTTATAAAACATCAATTTTAGCTTAAGACTAGCGATGGCTCGAAGCGGGTGCATTTTTCATCAGCCTCCTTAGAGGATTTCAACATATTTGCCCGGACCCTAAACGATAGAAAAACCTTTCTAGCCTCTGTGTTGTGCTGATTTTTCCCAGCAAGAAACAGATCTATATATATATATATATATATATATAGTTTTAGCTGTCCTGAGCAGTGCAGGTTTGATTTTCAGTTGTCAGAACTGCACATAATATAAAAAATATGTGGTTAAACATGTTAACGAAACTTAACAATAAATGGCTGGCAAAGATTATACATTTGCACAATTCCAGTTCAATATACATTATGCATACAATAGCATTGTCGCATCACAAAAAAACACACTGAAAACCCCATTGGAAAGCACCAAGTTGAAAGAATCTTAGACACTTGGGCCAAAAACATAAGTACGCAAATGTAGACGCAAATGTTTAGCCAAAGCATTACAAGCATGCAGTCTTGTTGTACAAGCTTTATGTGTATTCTTGCAGTACTGTAGTTTGCACCAAGCTTCAGTGCTCAAATGCATGATGCATAATCCTTTAAATGTCTGTGTTATTATTTAAGCATGCTATAATATAATATAAGCATATTGACAGATTAACGAACTAGATTAAAATTCAAACTGTTGCTCTGAAAGAGAAAATTGACAGTACAAGAAGAGACAACTTGGGCTAATGGCAATGGCGAGAATGCAACGTACTTCAGTTGGTCTGACATTTCAGAAATGCAACAATGCACAAAATCAAGACTGCGTATCTACTTCAAATACTTACTAAAAGCATGTTTTGATCTAAAGAAAACAATGGAATAATAAAACAAACCAAAGTGAAAATTCAAAAACGGTGCATGCATTAATCATATAGATCAATCATGGCTCAATGTGCAATATTTAAATGCAATAACACCTCTCTGAAGCAAACAAATAGTCATGATCCGTGCATCTGTCAAAACTAATCTTGAGCAGTTTTCGCAATCATGGGATTAGTGTATAGGACATTCGAAATCCTCTGCAATGCACAAAATCAAGTCTGTGTAACGAGTTTAAATAAAGCATAAAGCATGTTTAGATTCAAACAAACCAAAGCTAAAATTCAAAAACGGTTCGTGTATCAATCAAATACATATATATAACATAAATATATGAGTAAACGTCTGGATGTGCAATATTCAAATGCAACGACACCTCTCTGAAACAAACAAACAGTCTCGATCTGTGCACCTGTCAAAACCCATATTGAGCAATTTTCACAATAGCAATCATGGCATTAGTGTAGTACATTCGAAATCCTCTATAACACCAAAGATAAAGCTGTGTCCTTGCGCTCGGTCTATAAAAATGAACCCTTAGCCAATTTCTGTGAGCTGGGTAGTACGCCTGCCTCCTCCTCCCCGTGGCAAAGTGAAATGGAATTGCCTCTCACATTCAAAGACAGCTCAGTGGAGGTGATAATAGAGCTACTCCCTGCTGTCTACAGCCAGGAAATAGGAAAGTGGCATATGGGGCCAGGAACCAAACAGAACAGGAGATACAGCCTGGCAAGGAGGAGGGAGGGGGGGGCAGAAGGAAAGGTTAATGATCATTCCAGAATTCTAGTGGGAGAAAGTCTTCTTGAAGTTGAGAGAGTGGGGGAAGGGGAAGGAAGAATCGAGTGCTTCTTTCAGAGACTTACCTTCAAACAAACACTCGTCAAATTGGACGCCACTTCCGCTCCGGCCACCGAACGCCATACGAGGACGTTGTGATGATTATTTTGTATATAATTGCTTTGGTGATGCATTTTGTCCACGTTATGCACAAAGACAAATAGCTTCAGTAAGTTGAACAAGCATGCAATAATTGCTCAACTAGTGGCACCAAGCGGAAATGCAGTCTGTTTAGGTTTATTTGAGCAATCTGACATTAGCCGAACATTATTACAGTATGTTTAGCTATACTGCATGCACATATGGAGCAAATGCACACATGCATGTTTACGCACATTTACATGTATGCATTTGCAAGAATGCATTGCATTCAGGGTATATACTTGATCATTTCATACTTTTCCTGCTAATCAAACCCATGAGCTTGGCATGCTATGTAACCTTGCAACTCGATCAAATGCTGAAGAATGCATTGCAACAAGTTCAAATACAAACAAACACTTGTCAAATTGGATGCAACTTCCGCTCTGGCGAACAAACGCCATATGAGGAGTCGTGATGATTATTTTGCAGCCAAAAGAATATAATTGCTCTGATGATGCATTTTGTCCACATTATTCAGTTATTTTAGCGAGCATGCAATTATTGTGCCACTAGTGGCACCAAGCGGAATTACAGTATCTTTGGGTTTATTTGAGCAATCTGACATTAGCCAAATATTGCAAAATGGCTTGAAAATCTGAAAAATTCAACAGTCATTCAGTTTGGTGCTGCAAGTGGCATTACAATTGCAGATGAAATATCTTTAAGCACGGTATAAGAAGCACAAAACTTACCTTGATCAAACTGCATTGCTTCTAGAATGATTTTGTCAGTGTCCGAAAGCGTTGTGCTCATTTGTGCATGCACATTTCCACAGGTAACAGTGCCCAGCTCTGCCTGTCAACACACAACAACACTCTGGACTCATGCCACCCTGCGAATGAGAAGACACCGACTGAGACAACTGGTATAAAGCGGGCAGACAAGGTCTGAGGTATCACAGGGGTGCGAAAACAAAGCCCAAAACAATAGACAGTGATTAAAGTGGCACCTAAAATGCACGAGTGCAAACGTGCAAGAGCGAGGCTGCAGAGGAAGGCAAGAGAGAGAGAGACAGAGAAGTCGCTTGCAGTTCCTCACCCTGTTACCACACCTTGGCCGAGGCGGTTTGTAGCCTCTCAGCACTTCAGAGCGGATAGCAGGCCTTTAAGTATCAATTAAACTAGCAGTGGGATTAGCCACCTCATCATCAGGCAATTTGCACTGCGTTGCTCCTCTGCTGTGCCTTTGTTCGCATTCATTTGAGGCTTTTTTTAATCTCTCTTCGATGACAAAGGTATTTGAAGAAGCAAATGACAACTGTTGAAGGGCACAGTTGAACTGTTGAGGTGCTTGATCAGAGTTCGCTCTGTTCCTGTTCTTAAGCTCGTATATGCACGAGCACACGCATACAGACGTGCTAACACGCTAGACATGCTAAAACGCAGATAATCGATGGTGCACAAGCACGTACAAGCCCAAAAACCACGTGAGGCGAGCACATATATGCATGCATATATGCACATAAAAGCACATGCATGTATGCGTGCATTTCCATTGATGCATTTGCAAGACACTTTTACAGTATCTAAAGCGACTTGCATTGCATTCAAGCTAAATGCTTTACCAGTTCATGCATCCCTGTGAATCAAACCCATGACCGCACCATGCAATGCCACAACTTGTTTTTACAATGCAGTTTATGGTTATGTAAGAAAGAAAAGAAAATAAGTAAATGTAGATATCACTACAGGTTACATTTTTAACTTTAACAAAATATCCCCCCAAAAATCCAGTGTGCGCTTGGGCAGGGGTGGAATCGAACTCAGGTCCGGATCAAGCAATCGAACCAAGTGTGAAAACAGCCCCAAAGACTTGCATTTCAGCATGAGGCCACCTGCAGGAGCAGACACGGGTTCAGGTGACATATATGTCATAGAGACAACATTCATCTTACAGGAGCCAAATCTCACCACAACGAGTTATCACCAGAACGCAGAGGTGACATGACAGGGCCTTCAGAGGCGGATCGATCAATAACCTCCACAGCTCGTACACTTTCCGTCTCAGCGAGATCCGAGTCTGGCAGATGTCAGTGCTGAACGGTGCCCTGAGAGAGAAAACAGAGAACTTAAATTACAATTATTAACAGTATGTTAATCTGTCTTTTTATTTCTCTACAAAAGTCACCCTATCAGTGTGAATGGCAAATTAGTTATGAAGAAATACAAAAAGACACCATATAATCTTCATTCCTCTCTCTTTTTCTCATTTATCCACATTTTATCTTATTGGTAAAACTTTACTTTTAAAGATGAATGTGACAAATGTTTCTGCACCATTTTGAAAATATGTATTTTTCATTTAAAAAAATATCAGTGAAACATTATATGATCAGGAAGTCATTGAAACTATAGAAATTATATCCTAACATCACTTTAACTCATCAAAATAATTTTTTATTTAAAAACTTATATGAGATTCAACTCAATATTTTTAATCAATGTAATACAATTTCAGTTCAAATGACTTGTAGCTAAGTTTATTTTTTAATATACTCATTATACTTATACTTTATTTTGACATTTTTATTGATTTGGAAAAATGGTGTCATATAAGAAATGTCATATTAATGACATAACATTTTCATCCTATCTAATTTTGATTGATCTTGACTTTTTTTTTTTACCCAACCCGATCTCATCTGTTTAACCATATGTAACCATATTGTAATTACATTGTAAACATTTTAGAGTAAGTAGACTAATCCCAATTCCAATCACAAGCATTTTCACTTTGAATGGGGAACATGTGTGAGTCAACAGGAGACTTTCAAACTTTAATCTTAGATTGTTCAGAAATGATCAAGTTTACCATTATGTTCGTATCAAAATCAAGTTTGAATCTAGCAATTTTAGCTGAATTGTTTTGAGAAATATCAATGCAGTGCTTCCACGCAAGAGTAAAATAAATGAATGATTAAAAACTGCTCTTGCATTCCTAATACTGATGCTACTAAACAAGTCTCATGTCACTGGCTTTAGGTTTAGCATCTTTTTGGCTCCTCTATCAATATTGTCAGGCCTACCATGATGAAATCCAAGCCGTTGCTGAAATATTCAGCACTGAGGTTTTTATTTGTCCCTGCAGAGAGACAGTGTATGATTTAGTAATGCAGATGGAAGAGGCTGCCAGCACACATCTCTCTCTCTCTCTCTCTCTCTCTCTCTCTCTCTCTCTCTCTCTCTCTCTCTCTCTCTCTCTCTCTCTCTCTCTCTCTCTCTCTCTCTCTCTCTCTCTCTCTCTCTCTCTCTCTCTGCCATCATGGCTGAGGAGCTGAGATTTCTGGATGGCACTAACATAAGCCGTGTTTGATAGCTGTCCAGCGCCTGTGTGCCGTTCAGATATCTGCAATCATGCGAACCTAAAAATATAAAGCAGGCACAAACATTTTAAGATCAACTCTATTGCATTTATTTTTGCTTGTATATATTTGATGTCAGTTGCACTTGAATGCCACTAGTATGCATGCTACATTATTAAGTTAAAGTGTGGAATAGTTATATACCATATACTGTATTTAACATTAATGCATTTGGCAGATGCTTTTATCTAAAGTGACTTGGATCATAAACTTCATTCAAGTGCATTAATGCATACGTGAATGTTCGCCAAGAAAAAACACAGTCCTGTTGTGCATTCAGGCATCAGATAAAGTTTCTTCTAAATGTCTGTGCCATTAAATACAGTAAGATCATTATAAGTTGTTATAGAAAATGTGACTTTAACACACCTGCTCAGCAAGACACTCTTCAAACTGTTGCTCTCCCACGACAGTAGTTGTAGAAGAACTGAAAGACTTGCATTGCATTGCAGTCTGACACAATATGCACACGATGAATGGAATTGACACAAAATTCTGAATTAAAGAATTTGCTCCCTTTCAGTTAATGAGTGTAAATATCAATTAAGCTGGCCACAACACACAGGAATTTGAACCAGAAATTAGAGTTAAATTAATTTCTTTGAATTTAAGTTATTTAATTCCTTGCCTTCAAATTCAAAATGCAATTCTGCATTCAGTTACCTTCGTAATTTCAAGATCTCATCTTGTAAAGAGCGTTCACGTCCTCAGAGCTTGTGATTACAACTTGTTATCTGGGGATTTTCTGAGAGCTCCTACTTGTACCACATGATGACTGACTGACTGCTGCAGATTCATTTAGGTGTTGATAGAAATGTCTAATTCCCAGTCCGAGGACTTAAAGGGGTGGTATAATGCCCTTTTCACAAGATGTAAAATAAGTCTCTGATGTCCCCAGAGTGTGTATGTGAAGTTTCAGCTCAAAATACCCCACAGATATTTTTATATAGCATGTTAAAGTTGTCACTTTTTGAGGGTGAGTCTGTTCCTTTAAATGCAAATGAGCTGCTGCTCCCGGCACAGGGGGCGGAGCTTCAACAGCTTGTGTCATTTTACCTCACACAGACAAAATTTCAAACACTTTTAGCCTTTTATGTTCAAACCGGAGTCAGACAATGATGGAGAGACTCAAGAAGAAGTGACAACATGTAGAAGCAACAGGACATTTCTGAATGGTTAGTTGATGAGTTTATGTAGCTTATGTGTAGTTATCTTCTAGTCATTGATTAGCATATTCTGTCTTGATAATCTATAAATCGTGTTCCGGGGCGGGGTTTATGTAAATTTTAGGGTTGGTGATGTCACTAACCCGGGAGGAATGTCGTGTAGTCTCTACCAGCCGTTTGTTGTAGTCCTTAAAAAGCTATTTCTTTAAAAGAAAATATCTCCCTTTATTTTGAACTTTGAGCATTGTAAGTTTGCAGATGTTGTTTATGCTCAAACAGCAACATTACACACTAACTAAAGTTAGAAAAGTGAAATCATATTCAACCACCCCTTTAAACAGCTACAAGTAGAACGTCATGTGTTTTTATGTAATTATGACAAAGCATGAATGCAGCATTTATGCTGAACATCACATTAACAAAAAACAGGTCTCATCACATCCACTTGTCGGAGAAAGTTACGGCAGCACAAACTGACGGCAATATCTATTGACTTTTAAAGGAGACCTATTATGCAGCTTTTTACAAGTTGTAATATAAGATAAGTCTAAGGTGTCCCCAGAATGTGTCTGTGAAGCTTCAGCTCAGAATACCTCACAGATAATTTATTATACCATGTTGTAAATGCCCATTTTTGAAAGGAAGGAAAAACCTGTTTTCATGCATGTGTTTTTAAATGCAAATGAGTTGCTGCTCCGCCTCCTATCCAGGAGAGGGCGGAGCCTTTACAGCTCCTGCTCTGATAGTTTGCCAAAAACTAAAACATCTGTTTGGTTTTGATTATAATCTCTATCAATGCCCCGCTTACGTGACATTGCAGTTCTTCATCATCATGAAAGTTTATTATTTGCATGCATTTTAAAGCCATATTTTTAGCCATATCAGTCTAAACTTCTGATATATGGTTTTCTGAGCGCGCACACCCGAAGCACGCGCACAGAAAGCTGGATGTCAGACGGCACGTCCCGTGAGTATTAAACTTATCTAAGTTATCTTTCACATCTTATTGCGCTTAAACTGTTTTTATTTTGTGATTATTTTTATTCCTCTCTATGTAAAGCACTTTGAATTGCCATAGTGTATGAAATGTGCTATATAAATAAACTTGCCTTAAACTGTCAAAAACACACAAAGTTCACATAAACACAGTCAGTTATGTTTGTAAACGTAAACAGCAGGCAAAAAATTGCACGTGTTTATAAGATCTGTGTATTAAAGTGAAAGCAGTGTAATATACAGTTACTGTTATTTATGCTGTTAATATGAACAAAAGAAAAATAGAAAGTCACTCACTGTGCTTGATTGACTTGATAATTGCTTTAATAAGAATACATGTCTTACTTGAATGCTACTATTAAATGCTCTTGCAAGGAGATAAACATGACAGACTGTAAACAGCTCACTGAGGGGCGGGGTCTATGCTAATAGGGTGGAGTCTGTCAGGAGTTGTGGGCGGAGCCTGTGCAATGTGACATCACACTGCATAGAAACTGCAAACGACTTAATCTGAGACACTTCTTATGATTTATGGGGATTAAAATATGGTGGATTTTGTACCATTATAGGGTGGTTGTGTAGACACACTGGCGACACACATTTATGTTCAAACACCATGTAAAAGTGAATTTTGCATAATAGGTTACCTGTCTAGTCATTTTTATTGTTGTCCTTTTTTATTTTATTTTTTTAATATCCCAATGTTTGTGAGAATAGGAAAAATAAAAAAACGTATACCTATACTAATATCCTTATATGCAATGGACATTGGTTATGCTCATCTTCAAGGCATCTTGAGTAAAACGGATCTATATTTATGAAGCACATAAAAAAGATCTGGATTGGAAGTGATGCGACCTGTTTTACAGAATATGGAAGTTTGTTACGCATAAATCGTATTATTTCAGCAAACTCAATTCAATAGTGAATGTGTACAACCTTATTAGAATATTTATGTAAAGGCTTATTTTCCCACAAAAAAAACAAAATTCTGTCATTTACTCACCCTCATGTCGTTCCAAACCCATAAGAATTTCGTTCATCTTCGGAACACAAATTAAGATCTTTTTAATGAAATCTGAGAAATTTCTGTCCCTCCGAGACTTGATCGCTTTATATGATGAACATATTGAATTTAGGCTTTTATTCACATTTAAACATTCATCAACACACAAATCAGATTTGGTAAAGGGAAGCTCAAGCATGCTTACTTGACGTGAACCAATGAGGTTCATTCTCGTGTTACGCAGCACGTTTGAGCTTCTGCAAGAACCAATGAGGTTCATTCTCATGTTACGCAACACGTTTGAGCTTCTGCAAGAACCAATGAGGTTCATTCTCGTGTTACGCAGCACGTTTGAGCTTCTGCAAGAACCATTGAGGTTCATTCTCGTGTTACGCAGCACGTTTGAGCTTCATCAAGAACCAATGAGGTTCATTCTCATGTTACGCAACACGTTTGAGCTTCTGCAAGAACCAATGAGGTTCATTCTCATGTTACGCAACACGTTTGAGCTTCTGCAAGAACCAATGAGGTTCATTCTCGTGTTACGCAGCACGTTTGAGCTTCATCAAGAACCAATGAGGTTCATTCTCGTGTTACGCAGCACGTTTGAGCTTCTGCAAGAACCAATGAGGTTCATTCTCGCGTTACGCAGCACGTTTGAGCTTCAGCAAGAACCAATGAGGTTCATTCTCGCGTTACGCAGCACGTTTGAGCTTCAGCAAGAACCAATGAGGTTCATTCTCGTGTTACGCAGCACGTTTGAGCTTCTGCAAGAACCAATGAGGTTCATTCTCGTGTTACGCAGCACGTTTGAGCTTCAGCAAGAACCAATGAGGTTCATTCTCGTGTTACGCAGCACGTTTGAGCTTCAGCAAGAACCAATGAGGTTCATTCTCGTGTTACGCAGCACGTTTGAGCTTCAGCAAGAACCAATGAGGTTCATTCTCGTGTTACGCATCACATTTGAGCTTGAGCAAGAACCAATGAGGTTCATTCTCGTGTTACGCAGCACGTTTGAGCTTCAGCAAGAACCAATGAGGTTCATTCTCGTGTTACGCAGCACGTTTGAGCTTCTGCAAGAACCAATGAGGTTCATTCTCGTGTTACGCAACACGTTTGAGCTTCTGCAAGAACCAATGAGGTTCATTCTCGTGTTACGCAGCACGTTTGAGCTTCAGCAAGAACCAATGAGGTTCATTCTCGTGTTACGCAACACGTTTGAGCTTCTGCAAGAACCAATGAGGTTCATTCTCGTGTTACGCAGCACGTTTGAGCTTCTGCAAGAACCAGTGAGGTTCATTCTCGTGTTACGCAACACGTTTGAACTTCTGCAAGAACCAGTGAGGTTCATTCTCGTGTTACGCAACACGTTTGAACTTCTGCAAGAACCAATGAGGTTCATTCTCGTGTTACGCAACACGTTTGAACTTCTGCAAGAACCAGTGAGGTTCATTCTCGTGTTACGCAACACGTTTGAACTTCTGCAAGAACCAATGAGGTTCATTCTCGTGTTACGCAACACGTTTGAGCTTCTGCAAGAACCAATGAGGTTCATTCTCGTGTTACGCAGCACGTTTGAGCTTCTGCAAGAACCAATGAGGTTCATTCTCGTGTTACGCAACACGTTTGAGCTTCTGCAAGAACCAATGAGGTTCATTCTCGTGTTACACAGCACGTTTGAGCTTCAGCAAGAACCAATGAGGTTCATTCTCGTGTTACGCAACACGTTTGAGCTTCTGCAAGAACCAATGAGGTTCATTCTCGTGTTACGCAGCACGTTTGAGCTTCTGCAAGAACCAGTGAGGTTCATTCTCGTGTTACGCAACACGTTTGAACTTCTGCAAGAACCAGTGAGGTTCATTCTCGTGTTACGCAGCACGTTTGAGCTTCTGCAAGAACCAATGAGGTTCATTCTCGTGTTACGCAGCACGTTTGAGCTTCAGCAAGAACCAATGAGGTTCATTCTCGTGTTACGCAACATGTTTGAGCTTCAGCAAGAACCAATGAGGTTCATTCTCGTGTTACGCATCACGTTTGAACTTCTGCAAGAACCAGTGAGGTTCATTCTCGTGTTACGCAGCACGTTTGAGCTTCTGCAAGAACCAATGAGGTTAATTCTCGTGTTACGCATCACGTTTGAACTTCTGCAAGAACCAGTGAGGTTCATTCTCGTGTTACGCAACACGTTTGAGCTTCTGCAAGAACCAATGAGGTTAATTCTCGTGTTACGCAGCACGTTTGAGCTTCAGCAAGAACCAATGAGGTTCATTCTCGTGTTATGCAGCACGTTTGAGCTTCTGTAAGAACCAATGAGGTTCATTCTCGCGTTACGCAGCACGTTTGAGCTTCAGCAAAAACCAATGAGGTTCATTCTCGTGTTACGCAGCACGTTTGAGCTTCAGCAAGAACCAATGAGGTTCATTCTTGTGTTACGCAGCATGTTTGAGCTTCTGCAAGAACCAATGAGGTTCATTCTCGTGTTACGCATCATATTTGAGCTTGAGCAAGAACCAATGAGGTTCATTCTCGTGTTACGCAGCACGTTTGAGCTTCTGCAAGAACCAATGAGGTTCATTCTCGTGTTACGCAGCACGTTTGAGCTTCTGCAAGAACCAATGAGGTTCATTCTCGTGTTACGCAGCACGTTTGAGCTGCAGGAAGAACCAATGAGATTCATTCTCGTGTTACGCAGCACGTTTGAGCTTCAGCAAGAACCAATGAGGTTCATTCTCGTGTTACACATCATATTTGAGCTTCAGCAAGAACCAATGAGGTTCATTCGCGTGTTACGCAGCACGTTTGAGCTTCTGCAAGAACCAATGAGGTTCATTCTCGTGTTACGCAGCACGTTTGAACTTCTGCAAGAACCAATGAGGTTCATTCTCGTGTTACGCAGCACGTTTGAGCTTCAGCAAGAACCAATGAGGTTCATTCTCGTGTTACGCAGCACGTTTGAGCTTCAGCAAGAACCAATGAGGTTCATTCTCGTGTTACGCAGCACGTTTGAGCTTCTGTAAGAACCAATGAGGTTCATTCTCGCGTTACGCAGCACGTTTGAGCTTCTGCAAGAACCAATGAGGTTCATTCTCGTGTTACGCAGCACGTTTGAGCTGCAGCAAGAACCAATGAGATTCATTCTCGTGTTACGCAGCACGTTTGAGCTTCAGCAAGAACCAATGAGATTCATTCTCGTGTTACACAACACGTTTGAGCTTCAGCAAGAACCAATGAGGTTCATTCTCGTGTTACGCAGCACGTTTGAGCTTCAGCAAGAACCAATGAGGTTCATTCTTGTGTTACGCAGCATGTTTGAGCTTCTGCAAGAACCAATGAGGTTCATTCTCGTGTTACGCATCATATTTGAGCTTGAGCAAGAACCAATGAGGTTCATTCTCGTGTTACGCAGCACGTTTGAGCTTCTGCAAGAACCAATGAGGTTCATTCTCGTGTTACGCAGCACGTTTGAGCTTCTGCAAGAACCAATGAGGTTCATTCTCGTGTTACGCATCATATTTGAGCTTCAGCAAGAACCAATGAGGTTCATTCGCGTGTTACGCAGCACGTTTGAGCTTCTGCAAGAACCAATGAGGTTCATTCTCGTGTTACGCAGCACGTTTGAGCTTCTGCAAGAACCAATGAGGTTCATTCTCGTGTTACGCAGCACGTTTGAGCTGCAGGAAGAACCAATGAGATTCATTCTCGTGTTACGCAGCACGTTTGAGCTTCAGTAAGAACCAATGAGGTTCATTCTCGTGTTACGCAGCACGTTTGAGCTTCAGCAAGAACCAATGAGGTTCATTCTCGTGTTACGCAGCACGTTTGAGCTTCTGTAAGAACCAATGAGGTTCATTCTCGCGTTACGCAGCACGTTTGAGCTTCAGCAAGAACCAATGAGGTTCATTCTCGTGTTACGCAGCATGTTTGAGCTTCAGCAAGAACCAATGAGGTTCATTCTCGTGTTACGCATC
The DNA here is from genome assembly GCA_022828995.1 of Vimba vimba. Classification (NCBI taxonomy): domain Eukaryota; kingdom Metazoa; phylum Chordata; class Actinopteri; order Cypriniformes; family Leuciscidae; genus Vimba; species Vimba vimba. The sequence continues at coordinate 4,053,597 of CM040823.1, read as the reverse complement.
ATATTTGAGCTTGAGCAAGAACCAATGAGGTTCATTCTCGTGTTACGCAGCACATTTGAGCTTCTGCAAGAACCAATGAGGTTCATTCTCGTGTTACGCAGCACGTTTGAGCTTCAGCAAGAACCAATGAGGTTCATTCTCGTGTTACGCATCATATTTGAGCTTCAGCAAGAACCAATGAGGTTCATTCGCGTGTTACGCAGCACGTTTGAGCTTCAGCAAGAACCAATAAGGTTCATTCTTGTGTTACGCAGTACGTTTGAGCTGCAGCAAGAACCAATGAGATTCATTCTCGTGTTACGCAGCACGTTTGAGCTTCAGCAAGAACCAATGAGGTTCATTCTCGTGTTACGCATCATATTTGAGCTTCAGCAAGAACCAATGAGGTTCATTCGCGTGTTACGCAGCACGTTTGAGCTTCAGCAAGAACCAATAAGGTTCATTCTTGTGTTACGCAGTACGTTTGAGCTGCAGCAAGAACCAATGAGATTCATTCTCGTGTTACGCAGCACGTTTGAGCTTCAGCAAGAACCAATGAGGTTCATTCTCGTGTTACGCATCATATTTGAACTTCTGTAAGAACCAGTGAGGTTCATTCTCGTGTTACGCAACACGTTTGAGCTTCTGCAAGAACCAATGAGGTTCATTCTCATGTTACGCAACACGTTTGAGCTTCTGCAAGAACCATTGAGGTTCATTCTCGTGTTACGCAGCACGTTTGAGCTTCAGCAAGAACCAATAAGGTTCATTCTTGTGTTACGCATCATATTTGAGCTTGAGCAAGAACCAATGAGGTTCATTCTCGTGTTACACAGCACGTTTGAGCTTCTGCAAGAACCAATGAGGTTCATTCTCGTGTTACGCAGCACATTTGAGCTTCTGCAAGAACCAATGAGGTTCATTCTCGTGTTACGCAGTACGTTTGAGCTGCAGCAAGAACCAATGAGATTCATTCTCGTGTTACACAGCACGTTTGAGCTTCAGCAAGAACCAATGAGGTTCATTCTCGTGTTACGCATCATATTTGAGCTTCAGCAAGAACCAATGAGGTTCATTCTCGTGTTACGCAGCACGTTTGAGCTTCAGCAAGAACCAATAAGGTTCATTCTTGTGTTACGCATCATATTTGAGCTTGAGCAAGAACCAATGAGGTTCATTCTCGTGTTACACAGCACGTTTGAGCTTCTGCAAGAACCAATGAGGTTCATTCTCATGTTACGCAGCACGTTTGAGCTTCAGCAAGAACCAATAAGGTTCATTCTTGTGTTACGCATCATATTTGAGCTTGAGCAAGAACCAATGAGGTTCATTCTCGTGTTACGCAGCACGTTTGAGCTTCTGCAAGAACCAATCAGGTTCATTCTCGTGTTACGCAGCACGTTTGAGCTTCTGCAAGAACCAATGAGGTTAATTCTCGTGTTACGCAGCACATTTGAGCTTCTGTAAGAACTAATGAGGTTAATTCTCGTGTTACGCAGCACGTTTGAGTTTCAGCAAGAACCAATGAGGTTCATTCTCGTGTTACGCAGCACGTTTGAGTTTCAGCAAGAACCAATGAGGTTCATTCTCGTGTTACGCATCATATTTGAGCTTGAGCAAGAACCAATGAGGTTCATTCTCGTGTTACGCAGCACGTTTGAGTTTCAGCAAGAACCAATGAGGTTCATTCTCGTGTTACGCAGCACGTTTGAGCTTCAGCAAGAACCAATAAGGTTCATTCTTGTGTTACGCATCATATTTGAGCTTGAGCAAGAACCAATGAGGTTCATTCTCGTGTTACGCAGCACGTTTGAGCTTCTGCAAGAACCAATGAGGTTCATTCTCGTGTTACGCAGCACGTTTGAGCTTCTGCAAGAACCAATGAGGTTCATTCTCGTGTTACGCATCATATTTGAGCTTCTGCAAGAACTAATGAGGTTAATTCTCGTGTTACGCAGCACGTTTGAGCTTCAGCAAGAACCAATAAGGTTCATTCTTGTGTTACGCATCATATTTGAGTTTGAGCAAGAACCAATGAGGTTCATTCTCGTGTTACGCAGCACGTTTGAGCTTCTGCAAGAACCAATCAGGTTCATTCTCGTGTTACGCAGCACGTTTGAGCTTCTGCAAGAACCAATGAGGTTAATTCTCGTGTTACGCAGCACATTTGAGCTTCTGTAAGAACTAATGAGGTTAATTCTCGTGTTACGCAGCACGTTTGAGTTTCAGCAAGAACCAATGAGGTTCATTCTCGTGTTACGCAGCACGTTTGAGCTTCTGCAAGAACCAATGAGGTTCATTCTCGTGTTACGCAGCACGTTTGAGCTTCAGCAAGAACCAATAAGGTTCATTCTTGTGTTACGCATCATATTTGAGTTTGAGCAAGAACCAATGAGGTTCATTCTCGTTTTACGCAGCACGTTTGAGCTTCTGCAAGAACCAATCAGGTTCATTCTCGTGTTACGCAGCACGTTTGAGCTTCTGCAAGAACCAATGAGGTTAATTCTCGTGTTACGCAGCACATTTGAGCTTCTGTAAGAACTAATGAGGTTAATTCTCGTGTTACGCAGCACGTTTGAGTTTCAGCAAGAACCAATGAGGTTCATTCTCGTGTTACGCAGCACGTTTGAGTTTCAGCAAGAACCAATGAGGTTCATTCTCGTGTTACGCATCATATTTGAGCTTGAGCAAGAACCAATGAGGTTCATTCTCGTGTTACGCAGCACGTTTGAGTTTCAGCAAGAACCAATGAGGTTCATTCTCGTGTTACGCAGCACGTTTGAGCTTCAGCAAGAACCAATAAGGTTCATTCTTGTGTTACGCATCATATTTGAGCTTGAGCAAGAACCAATGAGGTTCATTCTCGTGTTACGCAGCACGTTTGAGCTTCTGCAAGAACCAATGAGGTTCATTCTCGTGTTACGCAGCACGTTTGAGCTTCTGCAAGAACCAATGAGGTTCATTCTCGTGTTACGCAGCACATTTGAGCTTCTGCAAGAACTAATGAGGTTAATTCTCGTGTTACGCAGCACGTTTGAGTTTCAGCAAGAACCAATGAGGTTCATTCTCGTGTTACGCATCATATTTGAGCTTGAGCAAGAACCAATGAGGTTCATTCTCGTGTTACGCAGCACGTTTGAGTTTCAGCAAGAACCAATGAGATTCATTCTCGTGTTACGCATCACGTTTGAGCTTCTGTAAGAACCAATGAGGTTCATTCTCGTGTTACGCAGCACATTTGAGCTTCTGTAAGAACCAATGAGGTTCATTCTCGTGTTACGCAGCACGTTTGAGCTTCTGTAAGAACCATTGAGGTTCATTCTTGTGTTACGCAGCACATTTGTGCTTCTGTTAGAGGTTTGTTTCTCAAGCGTCAAGGCAGGTTCGGTTGAGCTTGTTTGCTGATCAATGTTTATATGTTAATAAAGTCTTACACGTTTGGAACGACATGAGGGTGAGTAAATGATGACAGAATTTTAATTTTTGGGTAAACTATCCCTTTAATGTATATTTTCGCAGTATTTTTGTTGCCTGGAAATTGAACCCACAAGCTTGGCACTGCCAGCTCTGTGCTTTAGGAAAAGTGCTAATTTACATTTACAGAAATCAAAGGTCCTTAAAAAGAAGAGAGAGAAATAATGGATTTTCTCATTACTGCTTCTCAGCTTTAAATCCAAACTTGGCATTTATGTCTGGAGTTGTTTCATCACCACAACTAGTGAAATGAACACAACTCTCATTTCCATTCGCTCTATTGTGAACGCATCCAATGAATTTGACATGACCTACAGGATGCAAAGACAATAGAAGAAAAGCAGGACTCACAGGACAACAACAGAAGCCGTCGGTGCTCAGGAGGTGTGGGGTCCCTGACGTGCAGATTAGGGTTTTGGGAGCACTTTGCAGGTTGTTGTCGCAGAAAAGCCAGCGGAGAATTGCACTAGCTCATCCCCAGATAGAGGAGTGTGTGAGCAGTGTAGGCAACACATTTGTTTTGCACTAAATTAAAAGACCTTAGAAAAAGAAAAAGTCAAATGAATTCAGTCTATATAATCAGTGTATATGTTGCTCAAACTGTTTTACTTTGCCATGAAAATATTTTAGATGCACCAACTTACCATGTAGAATTTGCATAAGCACAAATCAACACTTATTAAATTTTGATTTAGCACAGCACTCAAAACTATAAAGTGTTACTTTATGTAAAGACTAAATGTTCTTGTTCTTGTAATTTGCTTAATAAAACAAAAGTCAATGTTATATATATTTTTTTTATTTTGTAGTAATTGCTATATGAAAGCACTTGAGACTGTATTGTATGAAATACACTTGTGACACATTAACTCAGACTTTCTTGCCATATTGCTTTATTGAGTGACCCCAACATAACCAAGCTAATTATTTGCTTTTCAGTTGTTTTTGTATTTAAACACTTCTGAGGTAAAAGTGTCACTTGCTACATTTAGGGTGTTTAGCACTAAAGTTCACCAATACAATCCCTTTATATAAATATAATAAAAGAATACAAAGTAAAGGGCTCATATCATTTATCTGTTCAGATATACTTCATTGTAAACGAACTGCAGTTCCTCCCCACTGAAAAAAAGGAGAATTTGCTGCAAAAAAACTGCAAAAATTAGCCATTCTGAACATTGTGCGTGTCACTGACATCAGACAGGTGAATACATTAGCACGTGATCACCATAAGTCGAAAGATACTATTATTCCTGAAGAACTTACAATAAAAGTGAGCAGCTAAAGTTTACTTCCTGATCATTTAATCTGATCTGAACAATTTAGCCACAATTGAGCAGGTTTTATGAATATTTTACAATGTGATGCAGCTTTTTTTCTCCATGTAAACCCAGTGAAAAATGAAAAATTGGGCCAAAAAACAACAGCTGTGGGGATTCAAATAAAATGCTAGAAAATTCAATATACAAAAAAAAAACAAAAAACTAATGACTCACTGAGAGTAAATTTAACCAGGGCTACTATTTTGTGAATGTAAGTGAATCATCATTGTCTGGGAGACTTTCAAGGAATATAAGGTTTCTACTAGTCAGTCATTTAATGTCTTGTGCCGGTTCAGAAGGAGCATTAATGATTTTGTCCTCCCACTAATACCGCATGAGGTGTCAGTCATACACTCTGCGCCTGCCAGATTACATCCACTTTCAATTTCTCCACGGCCAGATGGTTTCTTCACACTGCATAAATAAATGAATGCGGGTGTGTGGACCTCCATAGCACGGATCACATTCTCCCTGCTCGTCTTTAAGACGAGGCGAGCTACGATCTCGCAACCTCCGAGGTGAGCGGAACGCGCGCTGTGACGCGCCGCGCGGGAAGGCCCGCGGCCGCTTAAAGGAAGTGTTATCCTCCTAGATGTATAAGGCACACATTTGCGAACATTGTTAGACAGATTGCATCACCTTTGTCTGCGGTGTGAACCTCTATCAATTATGTATCTTTCCTTTGATGATCGCATTCCGTTAGAATAGCTGCTAATGAATTGCGAAGTGACGTGTGGAACGGTGAAAACATCGCGCGTAAACGTATTCAATTTCCGCAGCTTGATGTGAGGACGAGCGCGCGACACGGGCCGAAAGGTGTTTCATGCGGGCTTCCAGTCATTAGGACCTGGCAGCGGTGTTTCTCTCTCTCCTACCTGTAAATGGACTCGGAGGAAAAACAGTGACGGAGCCCGGTGAGAATTTCACTGGGGGCTTGAAAATTCACACCCGCCCAAGGTGTTGTTTAGGCGTCTGATAAACATGTGAGAAAATAATAGGCTGGAGAGGAGTGGGTGCTTCAACCAAGGAGACCAGAGTCAAGATCGAGATTTTTGAATAATTAACTTTGTGATCAAGACGATATCAGTCTGTTAGTCTTCATTTGTTCAATAGGAGCAACAATAGAGAGGAAGAGGGAGAGTGAGCCAGGCATGAGCGAGAGAGAAAGAGAGAAAGAGAAAGAGAGAGAGAGACGAGAGTGTCTTGGAAACCAGAGTTGTGGATCTAATTGAGGCTGCAAGCGGCCATATGGGCTAGTGTGAAAATAGCAAACGCTATCAGTAACGGAGAAATACGAAGGGAGGGGGAAAAAAAGAGAAGTCGAAGAATATCTAAGATATGACTATGCATTCGGAGCCAATTCTCTCTCCAGCTGTAGGGACAAAACGAACACGTTTCCTGAATCGCTAAACGCTAAACGCTGCTTCGAGCGATCTTTGTGTTGAACGCGATGTGAATGAGTGAAGCGTCGTCCCGAAGCCCTTAAGATGCTGAAACGCACGCATGCCAGCCATAGGAAGCAGGCCAAGAATGAAAAACAAAGTGCATGTGAGCGTCTCCTCCCAACGCGCCTGATGTTCCGAGGCTGCCTGTTATCCGAGGTGTTAATTGGCAAATTCGGTACAAGTCAAGAGCGTGTTCCCTGCCGTCCTCGCCCAGCTAGGAGAGGTCATTAAGCCGAGAATGGATTCTCTCATGCTGCCTTAACCCTTGCGGCGCATTGCATCTCTCCCTTCCTTCTTTTTTAACCATCTAAAGCAAAGGGGAAAAAAAACATATATATAGGTAGATATGAATGCAACGTGAAACACCGTGCATCATTATTTCATTATTGCTTCTGAAAGGTCAGCGGTGTTACAATTGTAGCTTGCAAGGGTGTTATGAATAAATTTGCATGGGGAAAAAATATTTTTTTTGAGATGGATGGATAGATACATGGCAAAGCCCTTGATTAGGGCGCACAAATAGGCCTAATGAAAATAGAACTCTAAAAATAAAGATTCTTTATTGGCATCTATAGCCTATGGGTCCATGATATGACAACGTTCTACAAGTGAACATTCGTTCAGCATTATATGATTTTTAATACTCAAAATGTTTTGCACAAAAATGTTATTATACATTGTTCCTGGAGAGCGTTTATATGTTAGTTTCAGAACGTTCATAGAACATTCAGGTGTGTTTGAAAAATTATATTCAGAAATATATAGCCTATCTTCAGAAATAATATTTCAGCAACGTTCAGATTTGTGTTAGCTGAGCTAGGAAAATCCACGGAACCTTAAACAAAAAGGTTCTTTAGATTATTATTATTAATTTTAAATGTTTTTTGTAGCATACTAAGAAAAAAATATGGTTACACTTTATTTTAGTGTCATTGTTACATGTGTTAGATGTAGTTACTATAGTAATAACTAATTATGCATAATGCAACTAAACCAAACCCGTATCCTATAGTAAATACTACTTAACATGACTCAGTACTTAAATAAATACAGTGTAACAAAGAAACCTCAAAATAAAGTGCAACCCTTTATTTTAAGATGACGTTATTACATTGTACTTACTCAAATAAGTACTGAGTAATTAACAACATTAATAGAAAGGGTAACACTTTATTTTACAGTGTCCTTGTTACATATGTTACATGTACTTACCATAGTAATAACAGTAAATTATGCATAATTACATGCAACTAACCCTAATCCTACCCTAACTCTATAGTTGCTTAATATTACTCAGTACTTAGTATAAATATACACTGTAACAACGACACCTTTAAAATAAAGTGTAACCAGAAAGTTACAGTTAGGGTTAGGGCTTGGTTTAGGGTTGGTTAATTGTAATTTTGCATACATATGCATTAACAAAGTCACCTTAAAATAAAGCGTTAACAAAAATGTTTCTTTTACGAACGGTTCACTGAATGGAACTTTTGGAAAACAAAATGGAATTCTTCTATGATATCATCGCCGCGAAACCCCGCTTTTGGAACATTTATTTCGAAGAGCGTGCAGAACCAGCAAATCGCACGACTTCAAGCATCTTGAAGCGAAGCCTGTGCCGGTCTAAGAGGCCTTCCTCTCCTCAGAAACGGTATCGTCCTCTGGGGCTCCGGGTGCGATCTCACCAATGCCTCTGTCATCACTTGCTGTGACTGCCAAATCCGTGCTCCAGAATCGGGGTTCTCGAAACAAACACACACAGCAGACAGGACTGCTCAGAGACCTACGGAAGGAGCCTTTCGCTTCAACACATTTCGCCTGACACGAGGAGGAATCGCGTCGCATCCTGAACCGAGAGGGACCGTCGCGTTGCTTGTTGGGTAACATGTAAACTGCGGGGTGGCCCTCTCCTCTCTTGCCCTTACATTTGGTCTGCATCCCATATATTCGCATGTGTTTATGTAGGAAGTTGTTGATTGTCTGCACGACTTTGATATGGAGAGATGGCCATCGAGCCATCGGGAGGAGAGAAAATACCGGCCAACTGACCTAAAACACCTGCTAGGGGGAACAACGCGAGTTCTCACAGGTGCATGGACAAATAATATACAGTTCTCAAAATAGATATCCTAAATAAATACTAAGCTGAGATGGGGGGCATGTATCTAATATTGGGTCTAGAAACGCTTGACAAATTGCAAAATAAAATAACATAATTGCAGGTCAAATGTAAGGGGCGGAAAAAGACACGTGACAAGAGAATGACAGTCAAACCTGACTCTAGATTTCACAACAAACATAATTTGTTTAATTTGAGATTACAATTGTGTCCTCAGATCTCAGGTGTTCGCTAACAAACTCGACAGCACTGAGCTGTCGTTATAAACACCGCACATAATACTGTGGGAATATACTTCCTCTGATCAAACTTTCTCAGTGATGCTGAGACTGTCTCTGACTTCCTGTTAATTAACACTACATATTAATTCCTCCATCTTTTCCCCCCTCTCCTCTCCCAGACTGTGATTTGGCAATAGTCAGCTTGGTTACTCAGATTGTGGTTTATTTGGCTGTACAAAAAGAAATAAGATCATGTTGATAAGTAGCCTAGCCTATTATTTTTCTTAATGTGTAAACGAGAGGGAGTTTCTGATGTTTTAGTAATTTATGTACTAAATATTATAATTATTATGTTCATATATTTATTTTAGCTACGGACTGGTCAAGAAATTAAGAAAACACTTTACGCACAATCTGCTTGAACTAAATTTATTATTATTATTATTTATTTTATTTTTTTTGATAGACTACCCATTTATTAATCACGTCATAGCAATAGCTGGTTAGATTTCGATACATTCAGTACATTCTCTGTGATGTCATAATGGCTGTGATTCATTTCAGGTAGAATATAAAATAAAATAAAAATATGATGCCGCAATATAATAATTCGTCCAGTGACTCTCAACTAGTTCATTTGCAGCTGTAAACGAAACGAGTAGCCTAAATGTTTTTCTTCCAGACATGTTTATAATCTGATTTGTAATTTTTTTATTAATTTGTAAAAAAACATTTCAATAGTTTAAAGTTAGCCTACATTTAAATAAATAAATAAATAAATAAAACTGCAAGATTAATCCTATGGGAAAAAAATGAAGTGAATATAGCAAGGTAAAATAAATGTAGAAATGATTTCCGAAAAAAATAATTCTTCATGATTCTCAAAACATAATTATAATTAGGCTATAATAATTAGCCTAATTTTTATTAGTAGTAGGCTATAATTCATGTGGTCTGGTATGGGCCTAAAAATCCACATCTCGCGGGAAACTCTCATGAACGATGTTGTGCAGTTATAGGACATAAGGAAACATTAATTGAGGAAAGATTAGATACAAATGAAATAGCAACAGATGTTTCAAATGATGCTAATTTAATGTAATTATCCGTGTCCCATTTCTTGACGGCAAGTATATTAATTCAATTAGGAAGCTTAATTTCCAACGTGACTTCGTAGTTTATATTAGTAATATAGAATATAGCCTTGATATATTTCAATAAAATAATAATTTCAATATATAGGCTACATAAACACATTACAAGACAGAAAGACAAAAAGATATAGAGGAGCAGGTAGACTCTCTCTTTATGTATATATATATATATATATATATATATATATATATATATATATACATACATATATACATTATGTATATATGTGTGTGTATATATATATATATACACATAAGGTAAAAATGTATAGTACTATCAAATCGATTAAGTGCATAACATAAAAGTTTGTTTACATAATGTGTGTGTGTGTGTGTGTGTGTGTGTGTGTGTGTGTGTGTGTGTGTGTGTGTGTGTGTGTGTGTGTGTGTGTGTGTGTGTGTGTGTGTGTGTGTGTGTGAATTATTATTATTATTTGTATACTGCAAAACGAAGTTGCTGCCTTAAATTAAGTACAATCAACTTGGATTTTTAAGTAATTCAACATAAATTACTTGAAACTGACTTAAAAAATTAGTTTGAAATTATTGAAATTATTATATATTATTGAAATTATTTTGATGAGTTAAATCAAAGAAAACATGCTTTCATAACTTATTGATCATATACTTTTTTATAGTGAGAATGTGTGCACACATTCTCGTGTGTGTGTGTGTGTGTGTGTGTGTGTATATACATATTATATTTATATAAATACACAGAGACATATAACATATAAATATAATAATATAATAAACAAACTTTTATGTTAGACGCGTTTAATCGATTTGACAGCATATATATGGCTATTGTATTAGATTGCCTATTGCCTACCATTTTTACAGTTACATATAGATTATTATAGGGCAGATTGTTAAAATAAGACATAGCATAATTTAAATTAGTGGGCAATTCAAGCAATGCAACTCCTTTTGCTTGAAGGAACCTTTTGGCTCGTTTATGCGTTGGTGGAACTTGAGCCAACACAGTTCTGTGCAGGTCTCTCTCTCTCTCTCTCTCTCTCTCTCTCTCTCTCTCTCTCTCTCTCTCTCTCTCTCTCTCTCTCTCTCTCTGTTATTTTAAATAAAATGTTTATTTAAATGTTAAACATTTTTAATTATAAAGTAATTTATTTTATTTTTATTATTCTCTCTCTCTCTCTCTCTCTCTCTCTCTCTCTCTCTCTCTCTCTCTCTCTCTCTCTCTCTCTCTCTCTCTCTCTCTCTCTCTCTCCAGCGGGTTTCTTCGCGTTGGAATGAAGCTGTTTTCCGCTGAACTGTGCGGCGCTGAGCGTCAGCGCGGAGCGTCTGATTAGCATGCGGCAGTAATGAGGGTGAACCGGGTTCCATTGTTCCAACACCTCCCCTCTCCTCCGCACCAATCTGTCAGCGTTCAGACTCAAATGCTGCTCTCCACAAATGAATTGGATAATTAGTTGCCCCTCACGAATGCTGCACTCTTCTCACCCCTGATTGCTTTCACCTTTTTGCTCCTGGCAATTTTGACACCTCGTAATCAGCCTGCTGCTTCTCCTTCTCAATCTATAACCCTCGTCTTCCTCCTCCTCTTTTTTTGGGGGGACTTTAATCCAAATATATTGCAAGAAAGTGCGCAGATGAATGAATGGAAGGCCTGCTTTACCGAGGAGTGGAGGTCTATAGACCTTTAGAATATCTAATCAGTCATATTTCTGTCTTACACTTTCGGCATTATGCTGTCAAATTTGAGTCAACAGCAAGGACAAAAAAAAAAAAAAAAAAAAAAGACAAAAAAGAAAAAGAAAACACATGGACCCAGAAACTGTCAGTACAGCTTTCCTCTTCCAAATAACGAGCACTGACAACGTAATTATGTACAAGCATCTGTCCACGACTCCAGAGAGAGAGAGAGAGAGAGAGAGAGAGAGAGAGAGAGAGAGAGAGAGAGAGAGAGAGAGAGAGAGAGATCATTAGGGAGAGAGTTCATATTTGCTGCCTTTTAGAATAAATTCATGCTTTGATGTGAGAGATGAGAATTTGAACGCTCTGTTTATCCAAGTTGGGTCGTGTATTATGCGCAACACATTGTGTGCTTTCGACATGCAATATTCAGCATTGCAAATAGAGCAAAAGCATGTCGTGTGCCTCAGTTGTTGTGTTGTTTTTGCTGGAGCAAAACAGCAATGTGTGGCGCGAGACATTGCGAAATTATGCTTCATTAAAACACGAGGATTTGGGAGGGAATATGGGTGAAAATAATCTGTTGTCTTTTAGCATGACTTCCTATATTATAGCGCACACCCTAAAAGATCGATGCTGACTGCTGATTGGTCAGTAAAGCGTTCAAACTACTCCAAGCAAAAAGTTAACAGTAGCATATTCTTACTATTTTTGAAATATAAAGATGTGGAAAAACAGTAATATAAGGTAACATGCTATTCCTAATTCACCATATCGCTGTGCGCTGCCAGTAGCGATAATAATTTATGTTGCATAGCAACCTTCTGTTACGTCAGATAGGCGATATTCTAATAGAATGCCACGTCATGAATTTTCTTAATGAAATTATGTTTCAATGAGAGTAAAAATATGTCAAGGCCAAGTAATTATGTTATTAAACTAGTGCTATAAAATAGATTAATCGCATCTAACATATGAAGTTTGTTTATCTAATATATGTGTGTGTGTGTGTGTGTGTGTGTGTGTGATACATATATATATATAGGCCTATGTGTGTGTATACATACACACATATATGTTTGTGTACACACACATAAACATATATAATAGTGCTATCAAATCAATTAATTGTGATTAATTGCATCTAACATAAAAGTTTGCATTTATATGATATATGTGTATATATATTATTATATTTATATATATTATACATATGTGTGTGTATACATGTATACAGGCCTATGTGTGTGTACACACACATATGCATATATAATAGTGCTGTCAAATCAATTAATCGCGATTAATTGCATCTAACATAAAAGTTTGCATTTATGTGTATATATATTATTATATTTATATATATTATATATGTGTGTGTATATACATATAGAAGTCTGCGTCTGCCCCTTGGACATGTGTGCAACAGTATGGACATGATCAACTCAAAAATCAATTGATATTTCAAGTAAATGTACTTATTTATTTGGTAAGTATACAGTAAATAGAGCTGTTCAGTCATTACATCCGTTTGTAGGTTGACCCGGATCAGTCATCTTGGGCTCCCAAGGGAATTTCCATTGGGTTTTCAGAATAAAACTTGGCTGAACAAGGACTACAACAGTTTTCAGATTCATCAAACATGCAAACTCACATTCTTGTGTTTTAGTCCTCATTTAGAAACTTGTTAGCAAGTTACATTACATAGTAGCTTTAAAATTCACATATAGCTGTGTATAATTTATGTTGCACTGCAGACCTCATTTAACTCACCAACCAACGCTAAACAACCCGATAGGAATCTCCAGAGGGAAGCTATGACTTGAAGATGCTGATTTTCTTTTAGGTTTTAAAACCACAAACTGAACAACCAGGATTACACACAGTAAGCTGGTCAAAACAAACGCCCGCTTTGTGTTGTTGAATAACCCTATCAGTGTTTATTTTGCGATAATGACCGGCTGGTTGTACATTATCCCTTAAATCAATATTTTAGGGTATCTTTTCTTCAGCGAATCAGCGAAACATTGCAAAAGTCCCAATGTGCAGCGCCAGTCTGCCAGTGTGAAAAACAACTACAAAACTAGCTCCTCTTCTTCACACCAGCTCATCTATGGAGTGTGTGTGTGTGTGTGTGTGTGTGTTAGCAGGCTGTAATCCGGGGCGCTGCGAGGTCTTCGCTGCACACACACACACACGTGTGCCACTACACACATCTGACTATCTGCTCAACGCGTCGTCACTGAATTACTGAAAATGATTACGTTTGTTTACGACGCTGCTAATTATCCACACACACACAGTCCAATGCAGCATCAAGGACATGGTTTAAGATATTCCAATAAAAACACAAGCACTTCAGTACACACGAGAGCACAGTGCAGTTTAGAGGTATAATGCGATCGTATGAAAACCAAATGGAAGATTGTTTTGGTATTTGAGCAGATAATTCACATGATATGCAGTCTAGAAAACGCTCGGTTAATATTTCTCAGTGCTTTTTGCTCGTGTTCATTCATGTGGATGAACCCCAGACATCTAAAACAGGCCTAATAGCAAGTAGGCCACAAAATAATGCAGTATAATTCATAAGATAATTGTGCATGAAATCACAAATTGAGCTTGTATTGCATACTCAGTGTAGAAACACAGTTTTAATTAACCTGATATACCTGTGCAGAAGTGCTTTCGTAAACCAGATGGTGTTTATCATTGAAATGATTATCCTGGAATTATTTCTCATTATGAACAGATTCCCTCATACAGGTGGTACACATTAAAATTAAGTTATCAAATTAAAGCAATTAGGAGTTATTACTTCCACAACATTTCAATGAAAAAAAAAAATGTAAATTTACCAGCCGTGTTGCTGAAGTTAAAACAAGAGAGCTAAACTACAACTTACCCCGACCTGACACTTAAGAAAAACGCTCTTGTCCCGAGGACACGGTTCAAATTTGCCTGTTTTAAATTAGTGACTCTTGCCTTAATGTATGTCAGTGTGGTTTTATTATGTTCACTTAAAAAAAAAGATATTACAAAAATATGATATTGAAATTTAGCTAGGAGGAAAGGATGCACAAAGATAATTCTACTTTAAGAAAGTACTTTTGAAACCAACAAACAAAACCATTGCTAGAGAAAACAAGCATTTGTGTAATTGGATTTATGACTTAAAAAAAAAAAAAAGATGCCAAGATATGACGGTTTACATTCACAAATGTTATATATTCATATAAAAGGCTTAGGACCATCCCTAGAAACTGATATTTTGTTTTAATTGATATATGCATAGCACAGGTAAGAGCTTGTTCTTTAGGTTGGGATGCATTTGAATAAAAGTACAACGGTGAGACAACTCACCCTCCGAGATGCGGATATCTTTGATGTTTCCATATCAAATTAAATTACTTTTTTGCCTTTATTCTACAGTTAAACTGCCAGTCATCGGAACGCCTCCAACTAAAATGCAGCTAAAAAGATTAATTAAGACATAACCACCGTTTAAAGTTCTCCTAATTAAATAAATGACCGCGGAAAGGTTCCGCTCTCTTCATCGTGTCGCTGACGGACGTGAGCAAATGTGTTCAGAAGGGAAGTGTGCTACTTAAAGCCATGAATAAAGGCCGTTTCAGTCCGGCGGGCGACCCCTTGCCCGCGTGTGTCAATCGCCAGCTTTGTTCTTGAAGTGTGAATTGAGGTGGCTATACATGTGATTTGGGTGTACATCATCCTCACAAAAGGCACACTTCTCTCGGCTGTTCATCTGCTGAGCGTCTGTCCCCGACGCCTGGGCCGACAAGTCCGGGAGGTCTGGAGTCCAAAAAAGCTGGACATAGACAAAGCACATTAGACAGCAATGAGGGCAATCATACTGGCAAATTATTCATTTGTTAAGCTGGCATCAGATAATGATGGGTTAATAAAAGCCAAGATTAAACTATTCAACATGCATCTGTAGCTCAAACTGCTCATACTGCAGGGTAAAATGCACTGAAGTATTGCATTACTTCATTAATACGAAATATTATGCAAGTGAAATGCAAAAGCTAAGGCCTTTATGCGACATGGTTGTGTAATAATAACACTAACAAAAACAATAACACTCACACACATATATATATACATACATATGTATGTGTGTATATATATATATATATATATATATATATATATATATATATATATATATATATATATATGTCTCATATTTATTTAATATAGAGACAATATTACATATTTATACTGATATAGTTAAGCGACATCACACGAGTAACAAGCGCAATATCAAACAAGTGCTGTTTTTGTCCTGAATAGTACGAGTGTAAATGTGATATTGATTTTATACAACAGTTCAATAAATAATAAGTTAATATTGTATAATATCGGGTGAACCAATGATTCAATGGCCCATTCATAAAGAGAGACATTTACTTAATTCCGGAATGACTCAGCAATTTGAACAAATTGAATGATTGCATTTCTTGTTTAGAGTATCATTTCATTAAAATTTAAATAAAAATTTTAAATATTAATAAAAAACCCATTAAAGATATAGTTCGCCCAAAATTTTTTATTCTGTCATCATTTATTCACCCTCATGGCCGTTGAACCCTAAAAGTTTGTGTAATAAATCTGATGTTGAATCAAATATTATATTTCCTTCTAAAGCTACTTTTTGTGATGCTTATTTGATGCTCATGTAACACAGTAATGACTTTAAAGGGGTGGTATAATGCCCCTTTTAACATTATGTAAAATAAGTCTCTGATGTCCCCAGAGTGTGTATGTGAAGTTTTAGCTCAAAATACCCCACAGAATGTTTTCTACAGCATGTTAAAATTGTCCCTTTTTGAGGGTCAGTAAAAACGCACCGTTTTGTGTCTGTTCCTTTAAATGCAAATGAGCTGCTGCTCCCGGCACAGGGGGCGGAGCTTCAACAGCTTGCACTCACACAGACACGCACTAAAATATCAGAAACTTTTATGTTTAAACTGGAGTCGGAGAATGATGGAGAGACTCAAGAAGAAGTGACAACATGTAGAAGCAACAGGACATTTCTGAATGGTTAGTTGATGAATTTATCTTGCTGATGTGGAGTTAACTATCTTCAAGTCTTTGATTAGCATATTCTGTCATGATAATCTATAAAATCGCTTGTGTGGGAACTATTGTACAGAGCGCACTGTATTGCATGTGAAAAAAGACGTGCGACAACTTGAGCAGACTCACAAATGTGCGACTACAATAACTTCTCAACATGGACTGCGTGTTCCCGGGGGCGGGGTTATGTAAATTCTAGGGTTGGTGATGTCACTAACCCGGGAGGAATGTCGTGTAGTCTCTACCAGCCGTTTGTTGTAGTCCTTAAAAAGTGATTTCTTTAAAAGCAAATATCTCCCTTTGCTTTGAACTTTGAGCGTTGTAACTTTGCAGATGTTGTTTATGCTCAAACAGCAACATTACACACTAACTAAAGTTAGAAAAGTGAAATCATCTTTTGGGGGCAATTTTCTCAGCCAAATCGTGTAATTAATTAGATTTAAAAAATGTAATCGATTGACAGCCCTAATATATATATATAAAAATACAGCTTTTGCATTTCATTTAGATTCTCTGCTAGTGAGAAAAGCATTTTTTTAACTTGTCTCACATTCTGGACGCAGTCATATGATGATAGCCAAAACAACTGACTTCATAATCAATCTGTTATCACGTATATTAAGATCTGCCCATTTGCAAACAGCACTGTTTTTTTTTTTTTTAATGTCATGATGAAAAAAAATATGCTCTTTTTTGGATGACACCAGATTTACACTTCATAATTTAGCCATTCCGTTCAAAATGTCTGTTTTGCCAACAACACAATTTTTTTTAAAACAGATGAGTCCAGGTATCTGCAATGCTTTTGAGCTCAAAGAGAGCAAAAAGAACAGTCCGGAAACAAGTGTAATAGTACGACAGCACAGAAGACGAGGTAATATGTGATTCACAGCTCTCTGTGGTCTTAGCACATCCTAATTGACATCCTAAATGGAATAGCACCCAATTCCTGTGCAGATGTGAGCCTTACATAATAGGTGCGAGTTTCGCGGCTCTCCATATGGACAGGTAAAAGCAATAGGGTTCTTCTTTATATGCGTTTAATTAGATTTCCTTGGCAATTTCACAAACTGCAAATATATACAGTTGTAAATATGCAACTTTACACACCCCTTCCAGAATCTGTAAGATGGTTAGCGTTTTGCACAAGCTGTATAACAGATATTTACATATATTCCACAAGACAAAAAAAATTAATTTGAACATGATCATTTGGTTTCCATATTATATCATATGTTAAAATACTTAAGATTTTTATAATCTAAAAAAATTATGATCCCTATATTCTGTAAGGGGCATGTAAACCTATGAGAAGAACTATATAATATTTAGCTTATGAATTTTGTGTAGTATAACGTGCTTTTTAAAATATAATGTGTAGATTTGTCTAGTTTACATAATATACACGTTGTTATAAAACCTAGTGAGTTGTATTGCTGAGTTGTATCTGCCTATATAGGCATTTCACACGAAGAGCACAGAAGACTTAATTCAATTTACTTCAATAGTTTGTTGTTAGCATGTTGCTAAGCTAACAGCACAATATTATTAGCCATAGAATAAGCATAAAAATAAATACAGTAGCATACAAAAATACTGGGTAAAATAGAAGTAGACTGAGATGCATTTAATGCATTTACACAATGCTCATCATCACAATGCATTATGGGATTTGCCCATTCTACAAAGAATACATGCATTGCTGGAAAATAGGTTTATGCTAACAGGAATCATAATCATGCTCTTTACCTGTACCTTAATCTTTGCTTTTAGAGCACCTTAAATGATGCCTTAAAATGCTGCCTATGTATTTAGATTAAGTGTAGCATAATGTTAATGTATCAAAAAGAATGGGTATCATTCACTAGATGTCAAAACATAAAACAACAACCTCATGCTTACATTATATTTTTGACGTCAGGCTTTAGAATAAGCGTTTAGCACATGCACAAAGACATTATGCTTTATGTTAATGCATAGGGAGCTTGCTAGCTAGGCGGCATTTAAAGGCATCATGGACACACCACTGACAATGCTGCTCAGAATAATTGGTGACATATTATACTACTTTTTATGCAAAGATTAGAAATGATTCAAGGAACAAAAACTAAAAACAAATCTTTTTTTTTTTTTTTTTTTGCAGAACGTAACAGAAAGCTGGAATTTTCCCTAAAAACCAATGACTAAAGAATTTTGTCCAAGTAAACTTTCCGATTTACACCACTTCCTGTTGCATGAATCTGTTAATTTCCCACACACTGTTATGAAGAATGATTTCACATGTCCAGTGCCGACTGCAGTGGTTTCTGTGATTCTGCAGCGCAAAGACTATGCTGTAGTAAAATGTGTTGTCTATCAAATATCAGTCGTCTTTATTCATGCAAAACAAAACAACAAAAAAAAGATGAGTGCATGTGTAAAGATGTTGCTGACCTATGTACAGTGTACATGCATTTTAAAAAGAACATTATTTACCGCTCTTTTATTTCATTCTACCATTTAGAAAGAGCAGAAATGCAAAATTAGCATTTCTGCTCAGAAAGAACCCAAATGAAAAACATTTTGAATCTAATCCCTTCTACAATATCCTGTTTAGTGGCAGCATTGCATGTATTCTTTGCAGGCAATCCCAAAATGCATTGTGATGAGCTCAGTACAAGTAAAAAGCAACAAAAAAAGGTTAGGTTAGACTTTATTTCGATGGTCCACTTATAGTTAGTAGAATTTCTAAAGTTGACCATCGAAAATAAAGTGTTAACTTTTTAATATTTTATTTCAGTTAACATTTATTTTGTTTCAAGGAAAAAATTGTTATGGTTTTAGTTTTAGTTAATGATAATAACCCTGGTTTGCTTCTTTGCTTATTTTAATAGTGAAAACCATACCCGAGTTATTATTAGATCCATTTTTTTCCTAAGAATTTTAAAACTTAATTTGGATTAACTTCATTAAAAACCTTTTCAAGGGTTCTAAGTCGAGATAAAGGTCATAAAAAAAACAATACCTATTAAATAAAATGCATTCTAAATAAAAATGGACAAACTTATAGTTTCAGAATGCTGTGTATTTCTATGCTAATGAACCAAATTCTTAGATCAAGAGATTCTGAATGAATCACTTCTCTGCACTGCAGTTTGGTTTCTCCCTTTGTGGTCAGTATACATGAAGGCAGCTCACTAGGTTTTGGAACAGAACACTATATTGACATAAAAATCATATTTTTTGAGTGATATTAGCCAAATACAATGCAATGTTTCCACATTTAACCTGACAGGGTTGTGAATAATCTTAAAAAACGACTGCTATTATAGTTGTTTTCTTAAGTATGTCTCTCACATCACTTAAGATGTGTCCTAAATGTCGCACTATACACTACGTCCTTAAAACAATACTATGCAATACCTATGTACTAATGTACAATACTTATGTCATATTGCATGATGTACTTATGCAATACGTACTCAACCGTGTAGTTTATGAATTTTACATGGTTATTTGGCAACACTTTACAATAAGGTTCATTAGTTAACTATATTTAATGCATTTACTAACATGAACTAACAATGAGCAATACATTTGTTACAGTATTCATTAATCTTCATTAAAAAAATCCAGCTGTTCATTGTTAGTTCACAGTGCATTAACTAATGTTAACAAATACAACCTTTGATTTTAATAACGTATGTTGAAATTAATATTAACTAAGATTAATAAATGCTGAAGAAGTATTGTTCATTCTCAGTTCATGTTAATTAAGGTAGTTAACTAATGTCAAATAATGAACCTTATTGTAAAGTGTAACCGGTTATTTCGTCATTCAACATCAGTTTGTTAGCTCCTCCCCCTTTGCTACATAATTAAAGCTGCGACAGTCGAGTGCATGAAGAGTCCAACATTTCACACAAGATTTTTTGTTCTTACAATTCAACCTGTCCTACAGCATGCGATGTTGCAATTCTTAATAAGGATATCGGCAAACTTTCAAGGCATCCTGGGTGTGAATGTCCATCTTACCTGTTGGGGTCCTCGTACATTTTCGTGTGAGGCAGAAGATGCGGATGCAGAGGTGTGAGCTGACGAAGAGGGGGCGGAGTATGATGAACAAGACTCCTCCCTCATTGTGTGCAATTGGTCTCCCAGGTCCAGTCTGTGCAGAGGCAGGTCTACCCGTTTATCCGGAGTACTGTTGAGAAAGTCGTACTCGTCGTCTGTGTTTGGGGGAAACTTCACACTCAGGCCGCTTAGGGAAAGGTGGTCAAAAGAGGTGTTGACTGGAACTGCGCCACGTGACGCGAGGGACGCGGAGTTCGAGGGTTCGTCGACCTCTGACCTCAGCGGTGAGGAAAACGACACCTCGGCTTGTTCTGCCGTGTCGTCCGTGCACTGGATGGGCATGGAAAACTGCACTGGAATCAGATAGGAAATCAACAAAACATTTATGTTATGCTCATATCATGAAAAACACGGCAACATTTTTAACATTAGTTAACGTGAACTAGCAAAGAACAATACTTCTATAGTATTCATTATTCTTAGTAAATGTTGAAAATAACATTAACATTATTAAAATAAAAAAGTTCTATCTGTTAACATTAGTAACTAACATGAACAATTGTATTTTTATTTAAGGGGTCCTATGATGCTTTTTTATTTATTTTTTGTCTCCATGTTCATCTTTCTTTAATGTGTAATGTTGCATTTTGAGCATGAAAAAGCTCTGAAAGTCCCTCCAGTGCGAGTTATTCTCAATATCAGTGTCACTGTTTCTGAACCATTGTAGTCTTGAGTTTCTTCCGGGAACGAACACGTCAAAATATCCCTCATTTCAATAATTCATACGCAGAATAAAGGGGCGGGGCCTGGTTGAGTTAGTCAGTAGTGTCAGAGAATGTCTAATAAGGGGAGAAGTTTCACTCTCAGTAAACTTCTGGCTTCTGAACTGGTTGCAGTTCCTCTCTGGTTCCATATGAGGGCGCTCACAGGACGAGTGCAGAATGAATGGAGGTCTATGGCGCTATACCTCTCAAAATCCACTTTTCTCAGGATATAATTTTTTGTCTAGTAATTTGAATGTTGTATTTGAAAGGAGATGCAAAGAAATTACACATTGCTGGGTGTTAGATTTTTTAGAGTTACTTATTTGCTTTAAAAAGTCTTTTAAAATGTCAATAACGTCATACACATCGTACAACCAGAGATACTGCTTTACGGCAATCCTTCAGTCACTTTGGTGCTTTCGTGCTCTGCACTTTCTTTTCTCTCGAGGCATCGACAACACAGCTGACACAGGTAAACACACGTGCTAGAAGAGTTTTTGTTTAGTTGTTTTAAAAGACCATCAAGCGGTATCTCTGGTCATAATCAGGCCTTTCACTGACCAATCAGCGTTCATTAGCAGAATGCTAGCGTGTTATGGGCAACAACAACTCAACCTGTAAGAAATCGAAAGGACATAAGTACTCGTTCATTCAACTTTCGACCTATAACCCATGTTGAACTTGCAAAACCTACAATCAAACCTGAGATTTCTCAACGGCAATCGGGTGAAAGAGACAAATTTAGCCGTCTAGCTCCATAGACTCCCATTCATTTTGCACTCATGGGCGATCGCCCCCAGTGGAACTCTGGTGGAACTACAACCAAAATTCGGTACAAAAGGACTTAATAGGGAGTGGCCAGGCTCTCCGTAGACGGGCTCTGGCAGTGTGTTGAAACTGGCGGTTATGGTAAGAGGCGGGACATTTCCCAAACACACTCGCAGCACACAACACACTGATCCAGCCGACCAATCAGAGCACAGTGTGCTTTTCAGAAGGAGGGGCTTCATAGAGACAGGAACTAAACAGGGGTGTGTTTCATCCCGTACAATGATGTAACTTGCTTCCTAACTATCATAGTATGATGCATTGTGGAAGAAATCAACTAGCAATTACGATTTTTTCTTGAAACCATATTGTTGCAAATTTGTCGTTCAACCACGTTGGTTAATGATGTCACGCAGGTGATGGAGTAATTATAACTTCTTTTAATGAATCTATTTGAGATCGAATTAATGCCAGATTTTTTGCTATAATGGACATGGACATGACATCTGAGGACCAATTCTCATTTTTCTCAGTTATTTTGCTTTATTTCCTGATTCATTCATAGGCTCGTTCTTACGCACTAGAGCACGTTCACACAGGCACACTCTTCAAAAACTACGCTTTAAATCTCTTGACAAACTAAAACACGTAAATTACATATATATTCAAAATAAAAAAATATAGATTGTATTGGATGTCAGCTTGCTTATTTGGCTCAAGATAAGGATTCATTGAGTCCACATGTCATGCAAACAAGAAACTAAGCTTCTAACCACAGATCGAGAGCTGTCGCTCCAAACACACAACTTTGCGATGCTGTTTGAGAACGTTTGTTGGAACTATGGGTTCTGGAAACACTGACTCGTTGAACTACGCTAATAATGTAGCGACCATAGTAAGCATTTAAACATTCAAGCATGAAAACCTATTCTAGTAGAGCCCAGAAACAAAAGCAAAAAGGGCATAATAGGTCCTCTTTAACAAACATTATCAAATATTAAAAAACACTGTAAGAATATATATATTGCTCGTTGTTAGTTCATGTTAGCTAATGCATTAATATTATCAAATGTACAGTGGTACTATTTACCACACTGCATTTTTATAAGTCACTCTGGATAAAATAGTTTCCTAAATGCAATTATGTAAATGTCTTGAGAGGAAGAGGTTTTCCAGGAGAGTGGCATCAAATCTTTTAAAGAGTCTTGTGAAATAATCAGTACTTGGTACATGTGTTATCATGTATTTCCAGCATCAGAAACAAGTTTCTGGTCCAAATTACAATTAAAAATGATTGCTTTAAGCTCACTTTGCATAGAAGTGTTTGCTAAATGAACAAAATAAACATCTATTAATCAAGCATTAAGAGGAACACAAATGGAAACAGACAAGCCTCATGTAATTACATTAAACTGATTGTGCTTTAGCATCAAGGAACAGCATTTTTCTCTCGTCAATCTCTCTCTCGCTCATATAGATACGAGTGCATTAGTATGCAGATGCAGAGAAAGCACAGCAGTGATATGTACACCATGCAACGCTGACTATTAATGAGGAACTCTGTCAATTTTAGCACCAAACAATGCAGTGAGAATTGCTCTACCATAACAACTGCGTCAGCCACTGCCACTGCAAGAGCAATTAAAATCAACTACAGACTCAGAGCTCGAAATTCACCTCCAATGCGTCCTGATCAAAGCCTGTGATCACACTGAGAAGACACGTGGAGATAGTAATGTGACATATTATGAAATCATCAAAGCATGACTTTCAACCTCCTCGTAAACAATGGAGGAATTTTATTAAAAAGGCAGCAGAGATCATTGTGAGAAAAACTATTACCGGTATTATTATTTATGACTACTATTTTGAAATTTTGTTTTCCGTTCTTCAGTGAAACGCAAAAGATGTTAGGCAGAATGTTTGAGCTGCTCTTTTCCATAAACAAAAGTGCAGATTTATACTGTAAAGCCCCAAAAAGGGCACCATTAAAGTATCAAAACAGTATGACATTATATGATTTGTGCACTATATTCTAAGGGCCCTATTTTAACAATCTGAAACGCAAGTAACTTTGTGGGCGGATCTCGGCCGACGCAAATCTAAAATGTGTTGGTCTGAAGTAGCTTCATTACTCATAGGTGTGGTTTGGGCGTAACGTGAAATAAACCAATCAGAGCGACATCTCACATTCCCTTTAAGAGCAGGCGCGCTTGTTCCATGGCGAATTGCTATTATAACGGCGAATTTGCCAGGAGCGGTTCACAGCCGAGGAGACCGACGTTCTCATCAGGGCCGTAAAACACAGAGAAGTGACGTTGGGGATAGAGAAACACACCCAAATTAGCTTCGGTTAAACAGGCGTATGATAATTTGGGTAAATGTGTAAGCTAGATTTATGCCTATTTTTTCACATCTTCATGGACACTACAATGATTTCCCTCGTGTGCTAATATTTTTCCTTGTAATAATGTATGGTTTTCTAAAAATGAGAACTGCTGCTTCTGTGTAGATGAGATAAGCAAAGTGTATGCGTGTTGTGCACACGCTACATTGATTATGGCCAAGCATGCACCCTTAAAATAGCATCTGAATAACATGCGAACGCGCCACTGACTTTAGACTAGATTTCTTCTGGTCAGTGGCGGAATTGTTTTCTGAAACTGCAAAATAGCACCAGGGAACGTTTGTGCCAGAACATGCCTCCTCTTTTCGCTGAACCGCCCCCGGGAGCGCAAGTTCATTCCCTAATTTACCGACGTGCGTCTGTGGAGGGAAAAGTCCGCTGTGCGTCGGGTGCAAAATAGGAATGATACATGCGTCGGTGTACAAAGTCAATTGCGCTGGGTGCAAGATAGGGCCCATAGTCTTCTAAAGTCATATGATAGTTTTATGTGAGGAACAGACCCAAAGTTAATGAACTCTGACATGCTGAACTCTCACATTTGTGTTCAATTCAAAAGCATCGTTTGATATCATTGACTCTTCTCTGTCTGTTTTTAAAACCCATCTTTTAGTAAGATGTCGACTTTATTTACTTGATTTAACTTCTCATTTGGATTGCTTTTATTGCGTGGATATTATTTGTACTCATGTTTATGTCGTTTCCTTTTATTGTTGTATTTTATATGTAATTTTGCGCCTCATGTGAGCTGTTATGTTTTTTTGTTTTTTTTATGATTTCTTATTTATTTTCCTGTACAGCACTTTGGTCAACTTTGGTTGTTTTAAAGTGCTTAACAAATAAAGTTGGATTGGATTGGACTACAAACAGAATTAATTCTCGCATAATTCTTGCATTAATTTTCAACATACACAAATGCAAATTAAATTTGAGAGCTATAATAGAGGAAAAGATCATATGGTTTCAGAAGACATAAAATATAGCAATATATTCAAAGTCTAAAACTGACTATACATACGGAGCTTGAATTTGTAAATCACCCACTATCACTGAATAGAAAACAGCAGCATAACATCTCATTTGACTAAAAATAAAATGCAAAGGTCAACAACACTAGGGTGAATAAATCATAATAGCATTTCAATTCTGGGTGAACTATATAATCTTGAAATAAAAGCATATATTAATTTTTAAATAGGATCTAGTTGAGTAGAATGTTTATTTGACCTCAAAAGTTATTCACATAATCCCTCAACAATTAACATGGCAACATATCCACAGTGATGCCAATAAATCTACTGTTATTTCTACTGTTCTGGTCTGTGATGTGACCAAACGGACTTTGGTGTTGCATAATTCTGGTTTTAAAAATGCAGGCGGTTGCCAAGATTTAATTTGGTCCTTAAATGTTTGTTTTTTTACTGATATATTTACAGTATGGTTTTCCAGAAGCTCTAACCATGAGCAATAGTATCAGCTATTAGTAACGCTTGCCTTAGCAAACACTCCTAATTGCGTTTAATATACGTATGGGCGTTCCATGGGGCAAAAACACACCGTCCTTTCTGCATGCTTTCCGTCATGCAACCACGTCCAAAAATACATCTCACTGGCGTATTGTTTTCCAAGTGATTTCACAGAGGACAAGTAATTGTGTAACAGTGTGCTGCTTCAAAACAACATTTATCAAAGTGATAATTCAACACGCTCATCTGCATGGAGGTCAGAGGTCATCGGAGCAAAAAGCCCCACTCCATGGCTTTGCGTGGAGTATTTCTGCTTTTAATTGCGTGAAAGAACAAACAATGAAATGTGTAATTACTAGTATGCTGCATTACACTACTAGCTATGTAATTACTAATTTGTTGTGACATTTCTAAAGTAATTGTAACTCCACTGTTTTCATTTGACCTAATTTAATTAGAATGGGAAGAAACGCACTTGGGTGAGGTGGTATAACAGCTATAATTTAATAAAGGATATTAGTCCAGAAATTTCAAATTAGGTTCTAAAACATTATTTTACCATTAGTGGTGTCATTTCCTTTGTGTATTCTCTTCAGGTGATCTTTCTGCCTTCTGGTTAGAGTCTGAATCCTCTGGAAAGTCCCCTGGATTTCCTGCCAAGTGTCCAGAACATTCGCACTAATCGAAAGAGAAAGAGAAAAGTCAAATGTCTGGCTGGGCTCTTTCAAAATAATAATGCTAATAAAAAAACAAAACCAGTGTTAAGATTCGAAAAACAAATAACTTTAGCCAGAATATCTAGTTTCTCACACTTCACTGGGAAGGAACTTTAAAAGGAACTTTTTGGAAACTGTTTTACTTCATTTAAATATATTAAAATATGAATGGCATAAAACTTAATATAAATAAATAACTAAGTACATAACTAAACTAATTAAATAACTGGACTAAGTAACTAGCTAAGTTAATAACTAAACTAATTAAATAAGCAAACCATGTAAATAACTAAACTAAATATATAACTAAAGTAAATAACTAAGTAAATAAGAAAACTAAGTAAATAATCTAACTAACTCAACTATGTAAATAATTAAACTAAGTAAATAAACAACCAAACTAAGTAAATAACCAAACTATGTAAATAACTAAACTAAGTAAATAAAAATCCAAACTAAGTAAATAAACAACCAAAACGAAGTAAATAAAAATCCAAACTAAGTAAATAAACAACCAAACTAAGTAAATAAACAACCAAACGAAGTAAATAAAAATCCAAACTAAGTAAATAAACAACCAAACTAAGTAAAAATCCAAACTAAGTAAATAAACAACCAAACTAAGAAAATAAAAATCCAAACTAAATAAAAATCCAAACTAAGTAAAAATCCAAACTAAGTAAAAATCCAAACTAAGTAAATAAAAATCCAAACTAAGTAAAAATCCAAACTAAGTAAAAATCCAAACTAAGTAAATAAACAACCAAACTAAGTAACTAGCTAAGTAAATATCTTCAATAACTAACTATATAAAAAATTCATACAAATAAAAGCTTTGAGTGCCTTATTGCTTTCAACATAGCAGTTCCTCATAAAATGTAATAATTTATCATTAAAAAGTCATTTTATTTAGCATAAAGTGCCATCTTTCTGCTAGAATATCAAGTCCTGACATGTAATTTAAAGTTAACTGTTGGTTTCTATACATTGCAGCCATTTCTATGTGGTGTAAAGCTGGAACACTGTATTGACCAAACAGCATCCAAGACAAGAAACATTAGATTTATAATTATTATGCATTATGTGTATAATGTGCATATTGCGTGCAATTCAGTGCATTTTCTACATGACTGCAATGTTGGAGACCACATTAAACATATTAAAATTTTCATAACGGAGGCGTTTTACCACCATATTTTAAGTTTCTGGGACACACTTTTCACTTTTGGTGACATAAGCATAAGACATATGACTTAACTTTAAGTTAACCCAAACAAGCCTTAACCCATTAAGTATAACCGCCCCACTTCTGAATGTCATTCAACATGATATTTAAGAATATACAGACATGTTCACCTCCCCTTGTTCCAAACTGAAGCCACATCAACTGAACGGCATTAGTATTTCATGAGCACTGTGTATCAGGGGTGTTGTTTTTGGATCAGTTTGAATGTTATTCAGATATTATACAAGATATATTCTGCAAGAACAATACTGACCTGATAACTCCAATAAACAAACTTAACAGAGTTGTTAATCAGTTGTTTTAGTTCAAGTTTGAACCTTTAGACTGGGTGCCTAAGGGACTGAAGTGCAAAATCCTTCATTAAAATTTAAATATTTTGTAAAGTGATATGATTCATCTACCTCTTCATTTCGCCGGGAGGAGATATTGGATGGGGAAGCATCCCAGAATACTCTGTGGGTTCGCTTATCTGCACAAAAACAAACAGAAGAGATAAAATATGGCTACATTATGTACAGTATTTGCACAATCAAACATATTTCACATTTTTTTCTCTAAATGCATGAACAAGCTGTACTGAAAACTATAGAGCTCAGCTGGATGAATAAAAATAATAATAATAATAATAGAAATAATATTTTTAAGATCATTAAGACTTTTCTATTGTGACATTAATTTCATTATAGCTTCATCACACATTCTCTCCAACATGCTCAAATTCTCATTATTATAATAATGCATTTTTCTTCTGATTTTCTTGCACTTTCCGTTTTTGGACGGAAAGTGCACATATATATGCACTTTCATATATACATATATATATATATATATATATATATATATATATATATATATATATACATATATATATATATATATATATTTTTTTTTTAAACAAGCACAAATAAAAGGCTGCACAACGAATTTGTAACAATAAAAAAAAAAATGTTTTTGCATTACGGTAATGAGAACTGGCGTGAAAATGTGCTTAATTGTTGTGAAAATCATGTCTGAATCTAAAGGGGTTCGTATGATTCACCCAGCGGAAAATACTTTAAAAAGTCCATTAAAAAGTACATTCAATTTCACAAAAAAAAAACTACCAACTCCCTTAATTATGGCACCTTTGAGTGAATTTGCTGCAGAATAACATACTTTGTTGCATTTACAGGTTAGGCTCACTATAGATTTTGAATGGAGACCATTATCTACCCAAGATTAAGTTCAGGAAAAGGAGAAAGTTGCCATTTCAAACTGTTATGTCTATATCTTTCAGTCACAGTCATCTAAGAAAAGTGACACCTCCTTTCATGAGAGAGAACTCAATTCTCGGTGTCTGTTCTACGCTGGTTAGAGATCTGGTCGAGCAAATGAAAGTGTTATGCTCTACTGCCCCCTGTGGGTTATAAACGTGTGTGCGATTAAAACAATTGAGAAGAATTATCACACTGGATTCAATTAGAGAAACATTCTCACTATGGACAGATAGCGATGAAAAATGATATCAAACTGTGAAGAGAGAGAACTACATCTTTTTCGCACATTTCTCACAACTTAACCCTTCGAATGAACTGTGGATAACTAGCAAAGCACTGCAAACTCAGCTATTAGGGTTTGTCTGTGCTTACAGGCGGTTAACGATGAGAACACAATATAAAGGCTGGAGGGTCAGGGGTCACGGTCAGAGAAGTCCTTTCAGAACAATTACATCACAACCAAATCTGCATTTGCATAATAACTGAGAAAGAAAGAAGAAGAAAAAACAACAACATGGTGCATTTCCTTGTGTTTGGCCAAAGTGTAGCAGAAAAACTCTGAAATCAAACACTGGCCAGAGTCACATCCCTTTATATGGACATTAAGAGAAAACACACACCAGGAAATGGTTAGTCCTGTGGGGACTGGACGGGTTGTCAGAGCGATGATCGCTGGGTGATAAGCTTTCTACTTCCTGTTTTCTGTACGCAGGCTCACAGACCTCCTCTAAAAAAAATTTAAAAAAAATATAGGGCCACGTTATCACAGCATAACTCATCAACAATAACAACACTTGACAACATTTGAACACTCATCAAATCAAAGCATGCATGTGATAGCTAACACTGCATGCTAAAATAACACTCGCATACTGAGCATGTAACATGCAATCTAATTTAATAATCTAGTACGTGCATAAACTTGTTATAAATGATATTTAAAGTTTCTAATAATAATGCTACTATAATATCACATGATGGGCATAATGCAGTTTGTTAAATTGTCTGATGCTTTCTCAGTTTATTTATAGTCCTTCAGACAGCACAAGTTTGGTCTATATAGTGTATACAAAGAAAATTCATAAGTTTATATTTTTTACAACATATGAATACAGAAAAGAAATGAGTAGGAATTATTTCTAAAAAAAAATGTATCTTATATTGAGTATGTCATGTAATGCTTTCTTGATTCTTAATTCTTTAACTCAGAGGATGCAATAAACAACCCATTTTTATTGTTACATATTAAAACATATTTTCTATATTTATATTCCATAAAGAGTGTGACAATGGAAATTTACCCTCATAAATATATTATATATTTTTTATATAAGTATTTACTTTATGTATTATATATATATATATATATATACACACACTACCGGTCAAAAGTTTTAGATCGGTAAGATTTCTAATGTTTTTAAAAGAAGTCTCTTCTGCTCACCAAGGCTGCATTTATTTGATTAAAAATACAAACAAAAACAGTAATATTGTGAAATATTATTAGAATGTAAAACAGGTGTTTTCTATATGATTATGTGTAAAGTGTAATTTATTCCTGTGATCAAAACTGTATTTTCAGCATCATTACTCCAGTCTTGTGTCACATGATCCTTCAGAAATCGTTCTAATCATTTCTGATTATTATCAATGTTGAAAACAGTTTTTTAAATTTTTATTTCATGATGCTATGATGAATAGAAAGTTCAAAAGAACAGCATTTATCTGAAATCTAAAGCTTTTGTAACATTAAACACTACCGTTCAAAAGTTTGGGGTCAGTAAGAATTTAAATTTTATTTTTGGGGGAAAGAAATAAAATAAATCAATACTTTTATTCATCAAGGATGAGTTAAACTGATCAAAAGTTACAGTAAAGACATTTATAATGTTAGAAAAGATTCTATTTTAAATAAATGCTGTTCTTTTGAACTTTCTATTCATCAAAGAATTTTGAAAAAAAATGTGTACACGACTGTTTTCAACATTGAAAATAATAATGAATGTTTTTTGATCATCAAATCATCATATTAGAATGATTTCTGAAGGATCATGTGACACTGAAGACTGGAGTAATGATGCTGAAAACTCAGCTTTGATCACAGGAATAAATTACAGTTTAAAATATATTAAAATAGAAAACAGTAATTTTAAAATGTCATAATATTTCACAATAATACTTAAAAAAAAAAAAAAAAAAAAAAAATCAAATAAATGCAGCCTTGGTGAGCAGAAGAGACTTCTTTTAAAAACATAAAAAATCTTACCGATCTAAAACTTTTGACCGGTAGTGTATATATATATATTATATATATAAATTATATAAATTTTCTAAATCCTTAGTTTCATTTTGTATTTGCACAATGTACACTATCAGTCAAAAATATGGATACACTCGAATTCATTTATATGTAAACTCTTTGATCTAAAGGCTTCTGCTTAAACGTTTGGAAGTATTTTTCTAGACAAAAAAATGGTGTCCACATACAAATTCCTTTACAAAAATGATAAATATATATATATTTTTTAATCCCCCTCATGACCTTAGAGAATCTAGACAAAGGGTGGCGATTTTGAAGAAGTTCAAACATCAGATAGTTCCCATTTTTCCCATTTGTGTTACTTCAGTTTTAATGACTGTACTATTATATTAAACTATACACACCTCACTTCTGTATTATGATTATTTCCACATTTTCTCCTTGTGATGCTTCCAAGCTGATTTACAGTCTGTTTTATACAGCAAATAAGGTGTGTGTGAAGAGAAAACCCCAATTCTAACCTGGTGCATGTTTACGAACTGAACTGAGCTCAGCTTTAAGATGGAAGATGGTCTTGGCCTGCTCTTCTATCGTTCTCTCCAGCATCTGAGTGTGCCGTTGATACTGCTCGCTCTGCAAAAGCAATGGGTTCACGTAAGTGTCTGTCTGTCCAACTCTCATGCTAACGAATTGATTAAAATCTGATGGGAACTGATAGTTCACAAACGCCACCTTATGCTGAAGTTCCTTTCTGGCCAACTCTTTCTCAATAGACACATTTCGGTACGCTTCGAAGGCTTTGTTGAGCTGCTCACTGATGTTCCTGTCCATTCCCGGGCCTTCAGTAACATGCCGGACGGGTGGTCCCGGGCCCTCGTCCCAGGCACACACAAACCCCTTCTTTAACTCAGAGGAGTGAGATTGACACCAGACCTGTCAGTAACAGCTAAAAACACACACACACACACACAAGCTTCATCAACACTGATAGAGATACTAAAAGCATAAAATGGCAGTTTAACATCTCATATTTTGCCAACATCACGTGACATTGATAGCGTGACAAAAGCCACTGAGTGAAAGTCCTTTATTTTCCAGCAATATATATACATATATATATATTAGGGCTGTGAAAAGATTAATCGCGATTAATCGCATCCAAAATAAAAGTTTGTGTTTACATAATATATGTGTTTGTACTTGGTATAATTATTTTGTATGTAAATACACACACATGCATGTATATATTTAAGAAATATTTGCATACATATACTGTATATATTTATATATACTATATATTTTTTTATATATAAATAACACAGTTTTTTCTTAAATATATACATGCATGTGTGTGTATTTATATATACAAATTTAATTATACACAGTACACACACAGATATATTTTAAACACAAACTTTTATTTTGGATGCGATTAATCGCGATTAATCTTTTCACAGCCCTAATATATATATATATATATATATATATATATATATATATATATCATTATTTATATTAAATTACAAAACATAAAAGAACTAGTTCATGAGGAAACCATTTTAAAATGTATGAAGGCACATTGTGTTTCTTTTCCTCCTTTCAATCCTATTTGTACATTTCACATAGCAAACCTCGCTGGTGTGCTGAAGAATAAACATTTTTTTGAAGAATAAAAATGTTAACATAAAACAAGAATAAAACATTCAGACAGTTAAGAATAAGAGCAATGTGTTCAGTTAGATTCAGTTTAACTTTAGTATTTAGTCTTGCCAAACATGCAAAGATTGTAATAAATGCCACACTTATAAATGCACAAGGAATAATTTAATATGTCACTTTCAAATGCCTGAATAAATTTCATTTCTGAGTCTATGGGGAGGCCGGGACTAATTGTCATATTTTTATATTTCTCAGGCTAGATTTGTTTTTTTAAAGCCAGTTTATATATAGGTTCAAACCTTATAAAGTCTTAGCTACCAAAAACCTTTCGAACATTTTCACCATTACTGCCAGGGGGAAAACACAGCTCATGACACACTTCGGCTATGTGGAGTAAGTTGTCACAATGGGAACTTGGCATTAAATAATCTATTTTAGGCTTTTCTTACACACACAACTCATGAGAAAGCAGAAATGTAAAAGGCAACATGCAATATATCACATACTGTATAAAAATCACAAGATATAAAACACA
>CM040823.1:4010000-4015000 GCA_022828995.1 Vimba vimba | reverse complement strand
GGGAGGCAACAGTACTTTCCAATTAATTTGGCAATAAACGGTAGATTTGAAATAGGACGATAATTAGAAAGGATTCAGGGGTCAAAGTTGGGTTTCTTGAGAACTGGGGTAACTGCTGCGATTTTAGTTACTTTTGTAGATTAAACTAAATTTTAAATTAGAGTTTTTTAAAAACTATTTTATTTCTGTTAATGTTCATTTTATTTTAAGTAACAAACATGCTTTAGTTTTATTTATAATAACCCTGATATAGGCTCAAAAAAACATATATAGGCGTATACTGCTTAAAAATCCTCAGCATGAGAAAAAATCCTCAGTGCGTGTTGACAAAACAGGGATTTGGATAGGGATTTGAAATAGGGATAGTGTTTTGGGAGAACAGGAAATCAAGGGCCTTTCATCCCAAAGGGCCTTTAGCACCTTTGCACCCTATAAAAAGTATTGCATTTAGTTAAAAGTGCCTTTTTAGAAATCAATCGGTTTTTGAAACTGATCCAGTTTTAGTAGGGTAAAATATTTCCAGCATGTCACCGGTCATGCAACTCTGCATTCCTTGCATTCTTCAGAAGAGACTCCGTTTTTTTACGAAATCACATACTTCCCTACTATATAGCAGGTGAAAAACAGTATGTGACAAAAGAAGTATGTCTGAATTCACAGTACTCATAAAAGAGTAGCAGAAGTATCCAGATGACCTACTACTTCCAGCGAGATTCTGAAGTGTGCATGTGATGGACACTTTACTATCCCATGAGACCACAGGAGAGGATTTATGAATGACAGTGAAGGGATGCAAGCAATTGACGCTGGTAGGTCACATGATAATGACAACATGGCGAATATAGCCTCTCAGAAAAAAAGGTACAAAAGCTGTCACTGGGACAGTCCCCTTCAAAAGGGTTCTAATATGTACCATTTAGGTACTAATATGTACACGTTTGGTACTAATATGTACACGTTTGGTACTAATATGTACACGTTTGGTACCAATATGTACCTTTGAGGGACTAAAATGCACTCTTTAGGTACAAAGGTGTACCTTTTGAAAAGGTACCGCCACAGTGACAGCTTTTGTACCTTTTTTTCTGAGAGTGGATTACATTCATACTACACACACTCATACTATATATAACATACCTTTGTAGCAGTCGTGAAGTAATTAGAAGAGAGTATGTGATTTCAGACACAGCTCTCTCACCAAAGAGTGTGTATTTACCATCACATGAGACGTGTGCGCATGCATTAATGTATGACTTCACATGTGTCTGACGCTGGTGGAAAGATCTCGACATCTGCAGTCAGCGGATGGATAAAGAGAAGGGTTTTTGCTGATGTGTTTCACTTCATTTTCTCTCTCTCTTGAGTGCATGACAACCCTTTTTTGTTTTTTTTATGCCTTGTTTTTTGTCTGTTGCATATTAATTGGCTTTTCAGGTTTATTTCCCATCTCTGTTCTCCCAGGGCCAGATGCACAGCCTAAGGCGACTGTATAGACAAGTGTTTGCCGTGTAAGTAGTTACAACCTGGTAAATAATTCAAGATGCAGTTTGCATGTTCAGAAAAGCATTTATATTCACAGCGCTATGATGTTGCAGCTTTTGCAAAAGAAAATGGGGTCATTTTCCCAGAGACTATAGCTTGAGCCTGGCCTTGGATTGAACCACACTGTCAATATTAATTCACCATTGAAAATCCTATTTTGGTCTGGTAGTAAATCTGCTACCAGCTTTTACAGTATAAATACATACGCATTGTTCAAATTCTCCTTCTTTTGTAGGATTTTCTTTGAGTTGTCAATAGCAAGAATGACAACAAACAGCTTTTCAAGGAAGGTATGATGAAGACGAAGAATGTGCCCCACCTCGGCAGAAAGTGAGACGCCGCCTTAAGACCAAACGTTTAAACAACTCACACTCCACACATGCTTGACATTCCTGTCTCACACTGATATCTCACTAAAAGATCTTTTCTTCTTACTGACAGGAAGTAGATTAAATCATAAAGCAAGCTGCTATTTGAAGGTGAATGCACACCCGCATATAGACTTCCCAGTTTCTGTGAATTCGGCCTGTGTTGATGCTGGTAACTATATAAATGCCCATGAGTTTTTGTTTTTAACTCACAGAGACTTTCGTTATCAGGTTGTGCTGCAGAAATGACAACATTTACATCTCTTTAAGCAAATACTTTACCCTACTTGCAGATAATATAATATTAATTAAATAAAATGCCAACTTAAAAGGATGGTTCACCCAAATATGAAAATGTGCTCACCCTCAAGTTGTTCCAAACTTTATTTCTTCTGCTGAACACAAAAGAAGATATTTTGAAGAATGTTGGTTAAATATCAGTATTTACTTCCATAGTGTTTTTTCTACATCTGTTATTACCCATATATTCAAAATATCTTCTTTTGTGTTCAGCAGAAGAAAGAAATTCATACAGTAAATGATGACAGAATTACATTTTTGGGTGAACAATCCCATTAATAATACACGTTCATGACTGTTTAACACACTTAAAGGTGCAGTAAGCAATTTCTGAGAAACAATGTTGAAATTTTTTAATTTACAACTAAACAATTTTGGGAATATTTGCTAGATGTCTGTTCTGTGTGTGTGCTGAAAAAAATACTTTGTACATAGTCCTAATTGTGTGTAAATAGGAGAAAAAATATAGTGGATCGAATCAGACTGAGCGCCACAATAATGTTGTAGCCATTCAGCAGTAGGGGGTGTGTCCGCTCATGATGGGGGAGGAGAGAGAGTGAGCCAATCACCAGTAGGGGGCGTGTCCGCTCATGATGGGGGAGGAGAGAGAGTGAGCCAATCACCAGTAGGGGGCGTGTCCGCTCATGATGGGGGAGGAGAGAGAGTGAGCCAATCACCAGTAGGGGGCGTGTCCGCTCATGATGGGGGAGGAGATAGAGTGAGCCAATCACCAGTAGGGGGCGTGTCCACTCATGATAGGGGAGGAGAGCGAGCCAATCACCAGTAGGGGGCGTGTCCACTCATGATAG
Organism: Vimba vimba; assembly: GCA_022828995.1. Classification (NCBI taxonomy): domain Eukaryota; kingdom Metazoa; phylum Chordata; class Actinopteri; order Cypriniformes; family Leuciscidae; genus Vimba; species Vimba vimba. Next base: position 4,011,981 of record CM040823.1, on the reverse strand, counting down.
GGGAAGAGAGAGTGAGCCAATCAGCGGTAGGAAGCGTGTGTCCACTCATGACGGGGGAGGAGAGAGAGTGAGCCAATAACCAGTAGAGGGCGTGTCCACTCATGATGGGGGAGGAGAGAGAGTGAGCCAATCAGCAGTAGGGGGCATGTCCATTCATGATGGGGAAGGAGAGAGATCAAGCAAGTGGGACATTTGTAGAAAGAGAGATGGATGAGATATTACCAAAAAGAAAAAGGTCAGAGGAATATAACTGGAAAGAAGCTGGGATCTGGGTTAATATTGGAAAAGCTTTCCAGTGCAGGAGAGAGACGTTAGCGAGCAGGAAGACCTGAAATTGGACGCTGAGGTTCTGTTTCCGCTTGATGCGCGAGTAACATTGGTTTTGCTATGTTTCTCAGAACCAAGATATGCTGTTGTTGTTGTTGTTGAATCACAGCTGAATCATCCATACTTGCGTGAGCTGTCTGATGCTGTTAGTTGTTGCCTGTGTTGCAGAGCGTTTGTATTTTGGGGGCGGAGCAATGAAGGGAGGGGTGTGTTTGACAGTTTCTCAGAAATCGCTTACTGCACCTTTAAAGGTACACTGTTTAATAATGTCAAAGTTTTACTTTGAAATACATTTCAAATCAATTAAACCACTTGCACAGCAGCAAAATAAAAGTTTGAAAGTCTTGACATATTTTATTATATTATTAAATCCTCAATTAGATTCACATGTTGCTAAAGTTTCCAACTTTGCAAACCCAGCAATGATCTGCTTGTGTTGATAATGGTCCAGGAGTCTCCAGCAGGTGCGTCTGATGCCTCGACAGTCTGAGACGCCACCCTGAATAATTCATTGAAGAACTGGGATAAATTGCGAGGTGAGCTGTCTGGTCTGGCTCTCTAAAGCAGGCGTATTTCTTTTTGTGTTGGCCTGAATGTTAATGTGTCCAAATGACTGTTTGACTGCTGCTACATTATTATATACCTTTGTTGCGTGTGTGTGTGTGTGTGTGTGTGTGCGTGTGCGTGTGCGTGTGCGTGTGCGCGTGCGCGTGTGTGTGTGTGTGTGTGTGTGTGTGTGTGTGTGTGTGTGTGTGTGTGTGTGTGTGTGTGTGGACATGATTCAATGGATTCTGCTTTCATGGATGTTCCTGTTTACAATAAATACCAAAATATATTATTCAGTATTTATTTTGCAAAAACAAACAAAAGCTTAATATATATGAACATTTTTAATAAATACAGATTTAGAAATATATATATATATATATATATATATATATATATATATATATATATATATATATATATATATATATATATATATATATAATTTATTATATGTAATGAATATTCTTACTACATAAAAATTCAATGCATAAATAAATAAATAAAATCACAAATATTTGAAATAAATTAAAAACACATTTAGAAAAATATATATTTTATAATGCATATTCTCATTAATTCGCATAGAATTAATATTCTTACAACATAAAAAGATAAAGTAATGTGCAACATATTGAGGAATCAAATAAATATATATTATAAAATTAATATAAATATAAATATATGACAATATAGAAAATGTTTCTTTCTGTGCTAGAAATACTGGCACAAAAATAGGGAAAAATGTAATGTATGTGGGCAAATATATAAATAAATAAATAAACACATACATACTCGTATGTGTTCAATTCTGACTCCTACCATTAAATTCATATGGGTTAGGGAAACATGCAATAAAGAAGGTTTAAGGAAATCGCGTAAATTAATTAGAGCAACACCATGTTTGTGTCTAATTTTGAAACTGAAACTTTTCTCATTCATTTCAAGCTTGAACTCATCACATGTACATTCAGTCTTCTTTGGCAGTCAGTCAAAGTACCTGACCTGCACTAGCACACAGTAACCTGAATCAAAGACTTGTCGACTGTTGACTGTACAGCGTGTACTGTACCTTCATCAGCGGCCTGTCAATCAGTAATCCACGGGC